>JAGDQP010015217.1:0-12312 GCA_022664845.1 Lepisma saccharinum | reverse complement strand
GGAACGCCTATGGCCTTTTCTTAGAAAGGCATTCTAATAAGCAAATTAATTAATTTATCCTATGAAACATATCACATTTACAATTAAAATTGATCAAAAGAATTAGTCATCTTGACAGTCACGAAATTGTTTGACATCTTAAATATTTCAAGTCATAGTGGGCCTGAGTCACTCAGTGGTAGAGCGCTCAACTTTAGTGCGTGGGGTCCCCAGTTCGATCCCGATGAGCTTTGTGGTGGACATTTCTATCTCGTCTCGTCGGTAATACTACTGAGAATAGCCTACTTTCTTTGAGGAATCACTTGCGCATCCATTACACAATTTTGAAGTATGCATTTTTGAAAAGGGCAGGTTTGAAGCCTTTGAGGGTATCTTGCCCCCGCAGTTCTACTGTTAATGATATTGGAAATATTAATATCTAAAGCTCATTTTTCTTTTCACGGTTTCGACACCCTATAGCGAAGAAAAAATGCATTTGTGTACCTTTGATGGTCTATATTTTTCTTCTTGTTTTCATTTAATGAATCTCGTGAGGTAGTTTTGTCGGTGTTGTTTTCTAACACCCTGTTTTTCTATGTATAATTGGTTGGTTATTCATAGAGAATGAGAAAAGACAAAGAGCGCCTCTGCAGCAATTCGACCTAGCAACAAACAACGATATTTTATCATTTATACAAAATGTTGAGAAGTTATCTAATTAGTTATGCAGGTCATCGCGACAAGACTTCATTATTTAGCGTAATACATTTTGTATGTACTTCGGTTCAGTTCCCAGAATCTACTAGTATTAGGTTATACAAACGAACTGTATCTGATACATAGTTACGTAAATTTCGTTTAATAAATTTGTACACAAAGTAATCCAACAACCAAGCTTTAATAATGATCGCTTATTCTGACGTCACTGTTCGAAGCATGTTATTTCTTTATCGAAATCATTCTCTGCTTGTTCTCAAGGTGTTGATCTTACACCGAGAAGTACAGGACATGCCAGGAAATGAACTCGGAACTGTTCACTTCGAAAACAAAAGCGTTAGCTATTTGCCATTCAAAATACTAAATAATACATACGACAGAGGCAATGAATCTAGACTGCACTGTTTCCGTATTGTGTTCATATGCAACGCAATATCGAATTGTGTAATACGCAATGGACCACATATTAAAGGGATATCAATAATTCAGTACGTAAAAAAACATTGGAGAGAACAGATTCGAAGGTAATTTACTTGAAATTATTTATACGGGCTTTTAGCATCTTTACCTCAAACCGGGATGAGTTATGTAGAGTATAGGAAAGGTATAAGCCAGGACCTTACTTAAAGTATCATCCCACTATTCAGCTGGTGAAACTGAGGGAAATCCTGGAAAACCTCAGTGAGGATAGTCGTCAGCTGGCTTTGAACCCTCATTGCCTATTTGAAGTCCGCGAGGTTACTGCCTGGACCGTAAGAGATGGATACGATTTTCTTACCGAACACATTTTGATCTTGTCTTTTAGGCAATCTTGGGTCAGGACGGAGAAGGAAACATATGAGAAGAAAGTGGCCATGACCTAGTTACACCGGCATCTCTTGTTTGATAAAAGGACGCTAGTATCTTGGCAAACTGCTTCAATATCTAGACTGTTGCAGGCTTTTCTACTAACGCCTTGTACTACCATAATTTCCCTCCATATTAATATTCTATACATTGTTTGAGCAAAATATATACGCAAGTACTTCAATATTGGTAATGATTCTTGAAGCAGAAAATTAGGGTGCTTGATAAACAGATCTCTGACTCAGTAAGCAGAGTTAATTCAAGCAAATGAAAGAAATAAGATTGCATTCCACTCTTTAAAGAGATCTCAATATCTACATTGTGTTTGTGTGGGCGGGAGGAGGGGTAGATAGAGAATTTTCATATTTTTAAAGATACTGGACAAATGACAAGCAATAATGAATTTTTTTTGGAAAGAGGGTCCCAATAATAGTTGTGAATATGTATCAAATGAACTACATAACATTTTGACATTGTTTATGTTAGCTGAGAACCGATAATGGTGTAGGGGTATGACGTCATCAATGACGGGTATTCTAATTTCTCCGTTAACATAAACAATGTTAAAATATCAGGTAGTTCATTTGAAACACATTCACAAGTATGATTGAGGTCCTCTTTCCAAAATTTCATCATTGCTTGTCATTTGTGTAGTATGTTTGAAAATATGAAAACTCACACACACACGCACGAAATGTAGGTACTGAGGTCTCTTAATACTGTTTATATGCTACAGAACTTTGGTAAACTTTATTTTTTTATATGGACCAGTTTAGTAACTTTGGACTGCGGCCCGTCACGATTTGCCTTTAGTTGTTAAGTGTTAAAATCCACACCCATGCCCCTGCCGGGACTCGAACCCGGGACCGTTGGGTCGATAGCCTACCGCCTCAGACCGCTCGACCACCCGGCCGGCTTATATGCTACAGAAACAGAGCTACTATAGCAGCGTAAATTATTATTCATACATACTAGCCTAACATGGCACTCTTTGCATTAACTATTACTCCATGATAGAGAGTATTATTCATAGAACTGGTGACGGTAAGAGAAATTTCTGGGAAATAATTAGACAAGTGAACCACATCCAATCCAGCACTGAAACCCCACTAAAAATATTAGAGATAATACACGCATGTACTGTGCGTGGCCCATATTTCTCTAACATTTTTTTTTTTTAGTCTTAACTTTATTTCTGGTTTCTCATACTGTCTCCGTCTCTTTCTCTCGACTGAGTTCCATGACACTCGAATCTCGGCTCTCTCATTTATCCCTTGGTCCTCTTGAGTCTTTTGTGTGAGTGGACATTTTCTGCTTGTGACAGGTACAATTTCCTTCCGAGCGGAGCCAATTTCATGTCAGACGGAGAGAAAGTAAAGTGGATCACGAGAGATAGGAATCCGTGTTCTTTTCGTAGACTATCACAAAAGCCAGCTTTTCTAATCATTATATAAATATTAAACAGGTATTATGAAGGTTTCTCGAGGGTAATATTACACACCCAAGTACGAAGAGCTTTGTCAAGCTACTGAATTATTAGAGACTTTTTGGAAGAGGCGTAATTAAGGAGAGGACACAGTATAAGAAGTTGATGATAGTATAGAAGTTTCCAAGTGGAAAACGTTTTTGATTAACAGCCAATCATATAGAATCCACAATATTCAGAGTTTGTTCCTCTTCTGCTTTCCTGCAGGACACATATAAATAGGATGTTCCTCAAATAATGGTGCAAATTTTGAGAGATGGTTATTTACATCGAAACAAGAAACATGTTTTTTTTAAAGAAATTTGAAGACGGTAACTCAAAAAGTTAAGGCGGAATTGTCACAAATGACGTCATATCAAGACACATAATGACGTAAGCGGAATCGGCTTAGCAAATCACAATAGGAATAGTACTCGATGCAGCGATTTAAGTTATGTTTAACTTTGGCGAATGCAGCTTAAACGAGATTTCTGTACTTGCCCTATGAAAGCACTTCATTCCTTAACAGTAAAATTCTTATGTTACAAAGCTTGTCTCTGCACCACTCCCTCAATCATAGGAATTGCTTAAATGAATGTATCGGGTACTACTTCGGTTGTGATTGGCTACGCCGATACCGCTTTCATCATTACGTGTCGAGCTATGACGTAAGTTGTGACGATGACTCCGAAACTTTCAGCGCTTGTATCTCCGAAACTAATCAGATTTCGGATTCTTTTTCAATTCTTGTTTTGATGTGAATTTCGAAGTTTGCCCATTATTTCAGGGACACACTGTACATACATGTACTGTCGGGATATAAATTGAGTACGTAACTGGACCAAGGAAAAGAGTTTCTTAAACAGAAAATGGTTCATCACGTGGTGAAACTTTAACAAAGATGTGCGCCTGGGAATCATTGGATATCCCTTACAACACTATTAATAGAGTCCTATAAATATGTGATGATTAAAATCGTAGTTATAGTGATTATGCATATTCTGTTTGATAGCAGATTCATTTTTCAGCAGCCACGTCTATAGATTAAGATAAAAACCTTGTGCAAACTTTACTGAGGACAACGGGCGGTTACGTGAGTGAATCCACAATTCAAATACAGTCTATCTTTTATACCCTTGACAGTGAAGCTATAGATAAAGGAACTTTATAATCCGGCTTGGTCCGTCCGTTTATCTGCCCGTGTCCAGAAATCAAATATCAGGAAGCATAAGATGTAGAGAGGTACTTGAAATGTCCTTGGAAATGGCTTGCTCAGAGTTGCTCGAACCGTGTTGATTGTGCAGTCGTTCAATGTTGCCAGCCAATTCCTTGAAATATTATTATTCCAATTGCTTCTATCATGTTAATCTATCTACGCCAAAATTCTTATAAACAGTATTCGACATAGTAGAAACAACTGTGAATGTTCCGTCCCCAAGCACCCGAATTGGCAGTGTTTCTAACCTACTTTCTACACAATTAAATCTTTCGAATTACTTTCATTATGTTAAACGTAGAAGCACCAAACGTAGCGTAAACATTGTTCGACACAACAGAAAACACTGTGGTTGTTCCAATTCCCATGCAAACCGTTGTCAGTGTTGGCAACCCGTGTTCAGAAAATATATCATTAACCACATTATGTACAGACGTGGCTGAGGTGTCGTTAGTCTTGTTTATACTAGCTCAGAGCTGCCGGAACGGTCTTGATTGGCGCAGTGGGTGTTATTAAGCGTCTATAAATTCAATTTTTCAATTATCTGCCATACCGTTCGACGTATCTGCACCAAACTTGGCATAAATGTTATTCGATAGAATATGAAAATATGATGGATGTTATGTCAGTTCAGCACAACAATTTCCAGCGTTGCAAAACGGTTTTTATACACGTTAATGTTTATGTCTCTGAGATGCGATCAAAGGACCGGATTTTATGAAGCTTTTGCAAATTTTACTAGAATCGTAGCGTTAATTTGTTTCAATTGTATGTTCATTAATTAACAAATAAGCATGTTCTTCTCATTTTAAAAGACATGCATTTTCCCTTTTCTTTATCAAGATGATATATTTATACTATGCATATAGAGAGGTAGATAATGTCAGGAAACAAACTTGTATATCTCGCACATAGTGTGTCAAATAGTATCATTTGCGAATGACGATCGATCGACAACAGTACGTTTGTTACTCAGTGACACGAGAGAAAAGGGATTCGGTCCAATATTGCGAGCTACTTTTCACTTTAGTGTGAGTTGTCAACGTCATCGAGTATATTTTGGTTGGTAAGAGATTCATAAGGCTTAATTTAATGCGTGATGTTAGTCGTTGAATCTTTGTGGCCACGTGTTATTTCTTCTTTCTATCTTCAAACCTAATGCCTTTTCTTTGTCATCTGTCACATCCATTGAATTATTGTTATTATTATTAAGTTACAGATTTATTATTTGTATTTCGTTCTAATTGAAGTTTGTGATATATGATATTATGTTTTTTTGAATTTTATTGGCGTACATGAAATTTCGATCGATATAATTGTTAGTAATACTTTGGTAAACTTTTTTTTTATATGGGCCAGTCTAGTAACTTTAGACTTCAGCCCGTCACGATTCGCCCTTTACCCATTAAAATCCATACCCATGCCCCTCCGGGACTCGAACCCGGGACCATTGAGTCGTTGGCCTACCACCGTAGACTGCACGGCTACCCGACCGGCATGAAATTGCTAGTATACTTGACTTGTCGCTGTTCTTGATATGGCCAAATCGGTAGGTTCCAGTGCTTTCCGTAATAAAAGTATTTTCTTTATTATCATTGTTATGTTGTACAGGCATGCATCGTACGTCACATAGAGTTCTTTGGTGATCACAATGTTGCCGGTTGCCAAGGAATAGACAATAATATTTGACGCTGATGTCATAAAAAGTTATTTTACTATTATCCCACATATTGCAAACATCTCATACAGTGCTTCTGCCAGGCCCCTTCTTATGGAAGGTGTTGGTCCCAAAATTCTCGAAAGTTTTATATAACTTTGAAAATTATATAGTCAAAACTCGATAGAAACGATGCAAACCGTTAAACATTCCCAATTTGTTTACTTTACACCTCCCAAACTGAAAATACTGGTCGAATCCCTGACCACATATAAGCGTAATTTGATATTAAAACAAACACTGGACTTAAAAACAAAGGAAAGTACTCAGATCAGATTGTTCTAGATGGATTCTAAGGTAAACTTACAGCGTTTTAGTAATTTTTTATTACCACTTTTTAAGAGCCTTTCTTAGTCTGATGCAACTTGAGATATTTGGCATATTAAAATACCTCGCAAATATCTCCAAGGATAATAATTTATTTGTGTGCAATCCACATTCCGCTACTACACCTAATTCCCCGTCATTCCTAGTTCAAAGTTGATGGGACAGGACTTTTCGAACACCCTGTAATTTTCCAAAATTTTTACATTTGTTCGAAACATGTGACTTAAATCTCTTATGACTTTTTATTTTAATTTTGTTCTTCCCATAATTATTCATTTCTCTTTCGATTTCCTTATTTAATCTGTTGTCCTCAGATTAAGAGAGTTCTGATGACATTTTAAACTCTCTCGACAATAGAATAATGTAGAAGCAATGTATGTAATTTGATTATAAAGTTTCATCTTATATCTTCTTAGAAGGAAGAATAAACTTAAAAAAAGAACGTATTTGTTAACAAGAAAAAATTAAATTAAACTTTGTTAATACAGAGTTTCAAACAACAATGTACTCAAACAATATTACATAACCATTGAATATAAGTTTCCAATAAAAACATTAATACAGCCGTATTATGTAAATAAACAGTTTGAACAAATTTAATAAGAGAACTTTATTTCAATAATTATAAATAGGTGAGGACGGAGAAAGGCAAACACAGACACCAGGAAATAGCCTTGGAAAACAGTTTTCAGTTATTGAACCGGATGATTATTTATTTCCTTTTTCACAAATAATGTATCGGGTAATTGTTGAAAAATACAGGGGAAAAGTTACTGCCGTTGTGCCTGGGAATCAAACCCGGATTTTTGATGTTCCGTTCGTGTGTGTGTTGACTCTTACACTAACACAGTACGGATAATTGTCTGTCTATAAAGCACTCCTCACCCCTTATCTAACTCCCCCTGCTATTCACATTTGGAGTTGAATTGAAATGAAATTATTGAAGGCCTTCAGACGTCTAAGGTCAACTCACAGTTGGAGTCAACATCAAAGCAATCCAATACACGCAAATATTTTTGTTGGATAATTATCTGTACATTTATTCAAAGTGTAGTATAATTATTGAAAATTACACAGAAATATTTCCGCCTGATGTGACCGGGACACGAACTGAGATCCATTAAATTATACTGATAGTCATCCATAGAAATATATCCAGGGTTTTACTCCGCATCATGTCATTTATATAAGACCCGAATTTCTAATTTCTTAATTTTGTTCCTGGAAGAATAATCGCCAAGGGACTTCATCCTGGGCTCCATTTCGGGCTGGTGCTAAGTATACAGCCAAAAGGGCTTAATAATCTGTGTTGTTACAATTATATACTTCTTTGAAACAAATCAGGTTGCATAAGTTTTGTAATCTTTTAACTTGAAACAGATGACTTTCTTACGTCACACTGAGGAGCTGATGAGAGTACAAATCTTTTCAACATTTGAGTCTAGTGGCTCTGACGTCATCAATTATGAAAGGGCATTTCTCTTTGGAAAGAGAAGTACTTGTTGCTTCGTAAGAGAGAGAGTTTCGTAAGAGGTTTTTTGTAATCTTAAATATACAGAAGTAACTTCTTGTATGTTCAGAAGTTACTTGAAGGAAATTCAGAAAGGAACTTTTGTGAAAGTGAAGATGGAAGTATCGGGTCACTCTGAAGGTACTTACCGCGCCACTCCCCGAGCCACATTAAACATGAAATTTTTACGCTGTAAATAAAATCCTCACTTCTGTTACATTTCAAATAGCATTTTACCACATCGGAAATGTGTCAACGTTGCATTATATGTTGTATACTTGCCATTTTTTAAACATTTTTAACACAAGTCAGAGTGTACGGCATTTACACAGTTTATGGTGAACATAATAAGTTGATACAATTTAATTCCCTAGATCCTTCGCCTAGAAATGAATCCAAGTATTAGCTAGTATAGCCATGGCGGAAGAAAATGTAACAAATATTAATGACATTTTATTGATCGGATAAACCTACTTTTAGTACTTTATTTTTCTCAACCGACTAAAAGTCACTATTTAAAAAAAAAACAAGTTTTCAATCTTAGTAAATTTTTACTATTTAAAAGAAACAATAGAATTATTTAGAAACGTATCATTAGTTAACTTTCTCTCTAGACGCGAGCATAATTAATTCTGGTATATCTTTCTTTTCAGCGTTTGCTACACTGAGATTCCTTCACATGTCGGTAGTTGACTACTTTTGAATAAGAAAAAATAATAATAAATTATATGAAAAGAAGAAACAGTTTGGTAATATCATTTTTTTTGTAAATTTCTACGTGTGTGTTTTTTTTTTCATTAACTTTTTCTCCTTATACAGGAAGGTAAATAATTCTCAGACACTGTGGTTAATGTTTGCTTCACTGGCAACCTTTCAAACATGAGTAGGTGATTGGACTTTTAACTGGAGGATCTAGGTTCATCCATCTAAAATACTTTCCCCCAAAGTGCACAAGTGCCCTTATATTCTCTGGTAGACCAGAAAGCAAGTAAGAAGGGTTGCCAGAAGAGGAAGAAATAATAAGAGAACATTCAGACTAAAGAAACTCGTAATCAGATACAGAAAATCTTTTCAAAATGAGTTTCAAATGAATGTGGCTTGTTCATACCAAGGAAATTGCAAGGCGATCGCCACACAAGAAGCAGGAAACCACGACACTATGACTCCGAGGAAACTCAACATACCGTTTCCTATGAACAAAGTTTCCGAGCATTTGTTAGTTCCAACTTTCAATATTTTTGTGACACTTGCAGGGAACAAAGCCGTGAAATAGACGAGGTGACATTCTTATCATAACCAGTGGAAGTGCATCTAAGACTTAAAATTATTGAGCCAATTTTTTTGAAACTGTACCCTCTGTCATGGAAGTACATTCTAGGCATAGCTCCAGAGAAACAACAAGAAAACACATTGACATCTGGACTGTAAATGAATGGGGAAAGTCTTTAAAGAGCCAGAAGGAAAAGAAAAAACTATCGAACTAAAGAATTTACTTATAACGACTTTTTGGATCTTAAGAAATTAGTAGAAAATACACCAAGTATTAGCAAGACGGGCGAGGAAGAAATTGTATTGGGTGAAAAATAAACACTTGAATTACGAGAAGAATAAACCAATTACAGTTATGACTATCAGTGATGGCACGGGTCACTGATTTCGTGACCCGGCAGACCCGGTGACCCGTGACCCACCCAGACCCGGTGACCCATCCAGACCCGGTGACCCGTAACCCATCCAGACCTGGTGACTCATCCAGACCCGGTGACCCATTAAGACCTGGTGACCCATCCTGACCCGATGACCCGTGACCCGTGACCCGGCTAGACCCGGTGACCCTGAGTGACCCAACCAGACTAGGTGTCTTGGCCATACCTGATGACCCGGTCTCCCACGCGAATTCGTCACCGGCAGAACCGACAGTCTACCGTAACACATTGATAAGGTGATACCAACAGAGCTCCTTCGTAGCCTCAAAGCAAGCGGTTTCGTCTTTGCTTCGCGTGATTGTAGGTTCAAAACCTCTTTACCCGAGTAGGTGTTTGGATGCCGCTTTAAACTGTAAGTGATTAAAAATTGATCAAATATGGGATTAAGTAATGTTGAACTTCAAACAACAGCCCTATATAAATATTCACTGTCTTCGTGTTGCATTTGCACCGGTTCCAACGATATTAAACAAGTACAATATTTTATTTCCAATTCTTGTTCCATTGCAAAACAGAAACAAGGTCTCAGCGGGTCTGTGAAGCTAGATACAGACCAAGGTGACCAGGGTAAAAATTGTGACTCAAGTTACTCGGTAACTCGTGCCATCAGTCATCACTGCAGTGCTGAAAGATATTAAATGAACTAATTATTTCATCCATGTAAACCAATATATATATAGGTGTAATAATAAAAAAAAATGCTTTGTATTTTTAGAAACAGAAACAGAAACAGAAAAGCTGGCGCTTGAGGTACTAGTACAGGACTCTTTCAGCCTGTTCGGATCACTGGGTTACCGGGTCTGAGTGGGTCACCGGGTCTGAGTGCATCACCGGGTCACTCCGGGTCTTAGTGGGTCACCGGGTTACACCGGGTCTTAGTGGGTCACCGGGTTACACCGGGTCTGAGTGGGTCACCGGGTCACACTGGGTCTGGGACGCCAGACCCGGGACCCGGTAACCCGGACAAAAATCGTGACCCAAGTGACCCGTGACCCATGCCATCACTGATGACTATAGCGGGCAATATCAAGCAATAAATGTACATTGGAGTTGCAAAGTGAAAGAAACGTTATTTTCAAGTGTTGTTAGCAGGATGTGCAAAAAAACAACTGCCTATTTCAGAGTCTAGAAAGAAGGATCTTGTTAAAGTGTGCCAGAAATAGGTAATACATTCATCTCTTCATAAATGGTATGAAAAGTTGCGAGGTGTGGCAACAGTTACATCAGACGAAGATGAGTAAAGACTGAACTCAGCATCGTGGTTATTGTAGCTTGAATATTATTATCCTTGTTATTCTTAGGTGCTGAAGAAGGTCAATAAATTGTATAATTTTGACAATTTTTTTCTTAATAATTCAAGATTACTTAGAATTTTGAATTACATTTATGGCCCTCAGGCATCTAAGTCTCAGGATGGGATATTGGAGGAGAAAGGGTGCGGTAAGGCGCCGGTCAGGGCCTAAGTTAAAGGTATTTGCCTGGTGTAGCTGAGGGAAATCCTGGAAAAGATCGCTTAGAAGGTACAGTAGCTTACAAGCAACTGCTATATTATTTGTGCTGTGTTTTGTACACGAAATAAACAGTAAGTCAAGTAGATTTGTATTTTTAGCCCACCCGTATGAACGCAGGATATCTACCACCCTGGAAAACCTGGTACAGTCAAGGAATTTTATAAATCTGGAAAACTCAGGGAAATCTATAATTTATGAGGTGGACCTGTCCACAGTTGGTAAGAGCACTGCCCGATCAAGGCAGAGATCGTGCGTTCGATTTCCACCGATGACAGGATTTTTCCAATGTGTTTAAATCCTCTATTTTAAAGAAATTATTATTTTTTCACTTGTGAAATGCCAAAAATGTACAAGATGCTTGGACTGAGTAGTAGTGGGATTTAAAAAAATGTCATTGCGAATTATTTACATCTTCCACTATACTAATGACTCAGGGAATTTGGAAAAAAATATCATGGAAAACCTGGAAAACTCAGGGAATTTTAAGTCACAAAATTGGTAGATAACACGTGAACGTCAGTGAATAAGGGAAGATATAGGATTTGTCCTGTCTGTCGGTCTGTTCCATCCCTAGATCTCAGCAACTACAAGTCCGACAGAGTTGATCCATACACCGTTGGATTCGTCACGACCTCAAACGGTGGGGAAACTTATGACTTTACTCTAAAACTGACAGGTCCTTTTCATTTACTTAGTATTTCTCAATTTTTCCTATGTATTTTCACATTGTGAGTTTGTCTCCCCATTGATCCCAGTAAGTACAAATCACACAGAAATGAATTATACACTGTTTATTCGTCATAGTCTGAAACGGTGGGGAAAATTATAATTCTGACTCGAAAAGTGGCAGGTCCTTTTCAATCGTTTGGTAAGCTCCATTTGTGTCTCTCCTAGATCTCAGTAACTACAAGTCCGATAGAGATGAGCCGTACACCGCTGGATTCGCAATGGTCTCAAACCGTGGAATAACTTATATAAACTCTAAAACTACCAGGTCCTTTTCAATTGTTTAGTATTCTCCATCTGTATGTTTCTTTGGCCCCCCATATCTCAGTAACTACGTGATACACAAAGATGAATGACACACCGTTGGACTCATCATAATCTGAAACGGTGGGGGAAATTATCAGTTTGACTGTAAAACTGGCAGGCCCTTCCGAATCGCTTAGTATTCTCCATTTGTGCCTCTCCTAGAACTCACAAGTAAAGTACCCGAAGTGAGGACTCGAGTTGCTCATCAAGTGATACCTTAAATTGAAGCTAGTGGCGAGTATAGTACACCTGTGAAATCCTAGCTGCAGAGCTCCAGAAATAAAAA
>JAGDQP010015216.1:31438-43302 GCA_022664845.1 Lepisma saccharinum | reverse complement strand
ACCAAAAACTGTAGGTCCCGTCCTTAGAAGCTCAGTCACTCGTTTAGAACGTTAATAACAATTCAATCAATTCATCAAGTGAGGAGTTGCATGTGATGCAGGTCTTTTCAGAGATTACGTCATTTTGGGGGATCCAATTGCTTTTCTAATTATACCTTTAACGTGTCTTTTGAGGGGTGGTGGGTAATATTCGCTGCTTTCTAATCAAGGGGTCCCTGGTTCGATTCCCGGAGAGAACACAATGATTAGGAAACCTACGTTAAACTGCAGGACACGTTCTTAGGACGTAATCTTCATCTTATTTAAGGCAATGACAAACCACCATCGGTTCATCCTGCCTTCGGGCAGAACACTTGTCATCATCATATAGGCCCTACCTCTAACAACATGTCTATTAAGTTTGATATGAACCACTTATTGGCAGTGTTCAGAATAGGCTTATCCAACGTGACTTATAGGGTCAGCTGACAGCTGTGCTCGTATAACTTGAAATTTTCGGATAGACCCTTTTTGCATCCAAGTTCTCAATTAAAATAAAGATGAACATACGTATTTTGTCACCTAATGTTGCTTATAATATTGAATAGAACTTTATGAATGGGCTTTCGGCATCTATAACTCAGATCAGGATAGGGTAAGGATAAGGATGCAAGAAAAAGTCTGCCAGAGGCTAAGTTGAAGGTTCCATCTCGATATTACCGAGTGTGAGTAAGGACAAAACCTACGAAGACCTCAATCAGGATGGTCGGCTGCTTGGATCTAACTCAGGACCTTCCGCATGCGTAGCTAAACCTCTATCAACTGAGCTACGGTTGTTAGTTTCCTTTATGATATGCTTAAACGTAAAACCCAAAAGAAAACATGAAAGGAATTGTATAGTTGAAGTTAAACAGAGGAAATTATAGTAAACAACCAAACTACGTTGTTCAAACTACACTTCAGGTACACTCTCAGTGCATCTATTGCACACTTGAAGTGACAGACATTTTGATCACTTCTGCGCATGTGGAGATATGTGAAATGTAATTAATAAATCATTCTAGTAAGTAGCCTGGCGGGACAGGTGATAGAACCTGTCTTCATGCTAGCCTATAAGCAACTGCACTGAAATTCAAAGTACGCTTAAAGTGCACAATATGTCCTGATAAAAGTTCACAATGTGTTCCATTTTTTACCACGTTATTAGTGTATAATATATGAACTTTTTGTGAAATGAATATAAACTACACCACATTTTTAGTTCAAAAACATTTGGTTAGCTGATACCCAATTCATGCACAAGAAGTTCACTTAATATTATGGCAAATAAAGTGATCTGAAAATATACTCTAGATAATATGAAATTCGGTAAATATGAGCTTAATGTGTGTAAAATATGCACTAATGGTAAGAGGCAAATAAAAAAAGACACGTTGAACACACAAAAAATCCTCAATTTTTCAGTGGGTTTACATAAAGTTCACATGTGTTCATAATAAGTCCAGTTATGGTCAAGTTTTTGTGTGTTTTTTCTGCCCACAAAAGATTTTCAGTGAAGTTCACACGTAATTAATTCCGTCAAATTTGAAATTTCCTTTTAGATATTGAAGATTTTTCGATACGTAAGCCAACTAAGTAGTTAACATTGTCAGAATATATCATTATAAATGTGTTCAAGAAGTGTATAAAATGTGATACTAAAAGGGGAGAAACTTCTTCGAACCTTTCTTTTATCTGTTCACCATTTTGGTCGAGAAGGATTACGTTAAAGTTAGAATACTTAGTCTCACGTACTCGTCAGTATCTCAAGAAGATTAGGTTAGATGTAAAATTATGTTAAGTTATCTGCGCACCAGTAAATCGAGAAAATGTAGGTTAGATAAAATTTGGTTAATTTTACCTGCCCGCTACTAAATCGAGAATATAAAGTTAAACAAAATGGATGTGATGAAGTGTTGACAGGGACAAATTAAAGGTGTTAACACAGAGAGTGAATAAATATCCGTGTCCAGCCCAGTCGGCACACATACGTATTTTCCACGTCGAAAAACCGTCATCGACGTTGCATTTTGGACGTCGAAATGACGAAAAAATGTCGCTCCTATCAACGTTGAATCTACGTTAAAAGTGAAGATGGAATTAACGTCAAAAGAATGTCGAAATATAATGAAATGACGTCATTTCCACAAAAAATGTGACGACTTTCAGAATATCACTTTAAAGGGGAAAATAATGCATACTACAACTTTTAAAACACGAAAGCGTTTATCTGACACTTTTGCAACATATTTTCATTGTTATACACAATTATCGAAAAAATTGGTTGCAATGACGTTGAATCTACGTCTTTCCGCCTTCATCCAATTTCGACCAATGACGTCATTTCCCCGTAAATGGCCAAATTTCGACGCCGAAAATTTCGACCTATGACGTCGATTTGACGAAATTCACCAATTCACGTCGAAGCGACGTCCCTGTGCCGGCTGGGGAGTAGTGTAGATTATATCTTTCAAGGCAAACCGTAAGATAAAAATACTTCACATATGATTTTCCTCTTATGCATATGTTGGCAACATTGTTCTATTAGCAAAATGTTTTGAAGATGTGTGGAAGTACATGATACTGCCAAATTTTTGAAACTTTAGATTGGGAAGTATTCTGCAGGCTTATCTATAGCCACACATCTGTAAAACGTATCTTCCTAGCAGACTTTATAATGTTGGTATCTTGTCATTCTTCGGAAGAAAAGATTACAGAGACTGTTTTGAACACTTGAAGTTCAAAGTACACTTAAAGTTTACAATATGTACCAAAAAAATTCACAATATATTCCAGTTTTACCACATCTTTAGTGCATTATGAACTACGCCACATTTTAAGTGCATAATATATGAACTTATGGTGTACTGATACATAATTCATGCACCAAAAGTTCACTTAATATTGGCAAATGTACTAAAAGTGATCTCGAAACGAAGTGTAGATAATGTCAACTACGGTAAATATGAACTTAATGTGTACAAAATGTGCACCGTAGGCCAGAAGCCAATAAAAATACACATTGAGCACACCAAAAATTCACATTTTTTTCAGTAGGTTCATATAAAGTTCACATGCGTTGACATAAAGTTCATTTTTGGTGAAGTTCTTGTGTGCTTTTTGTACCAGGCGATTTTAAGTGTAAACTGCACTTCCCTTGCACTCTGGAAACGAGTCAATTTTAGATTACTTCTTGTATCAATAGACTTGCGTTCAATATTTGAAAAACTTGTTGTAACAAGTTTTTCTACAAAATTAGAATATTTGTTAGCAGTATTGGTAGCCAAAGGAAACTAGTAAAGAAAAAAGTTGGTGGAAACCGGGATAGAACTTAGACCTCCTTGATAGACGTAACTCGGTTACGAGAACACAACTAATTCGACACTTTTCTTGCTATTTTGGGTAAATGTTGGTAATTTCGTGACATTTGCTGATTTCGTGATATATTATTAGACTTTGCAGTGGAAAACTTTCGCAACCAGGTGGCTGCCACAAGTATTGCTTACATTTTGATTGACAGTTGAAAGTCGCAAACTCTTGGTAGTCGTAGCTCTGGAAAAGTATCACGAAATTGCCAATATAATGAAATTATTCGTCATTACCCATGTCACGAAATTACAAATATCACGAAATTACCAATATCACGAAATTACCAATATCACGAAATTACTAATATATTACGAAATCATCAATGTCACGAAATTGCAAGTGTTTCCTCTGTATTGATGAAAATCAGTGATCTTGAATGTATTAGAATGTATTGTGCACAAGAAATGTTCAAATGCTTTTATTCTGAATCAACAGAAATCAGTTTATTGTCCGACGCCGTTTAAACTTATAGCGAACCTGTATCATAATGAAACTAAGGTGAAATATGTAAATGGAGGAAGCTAAGTTAATCTAAAAGGACTTGCCAGATAGTGCAATTAATCGAGATGGCTGAACCCAAATTTGAAATACATCTATCTGTTTTGGTTCAGAAGATAGCTAACTAGTATGCGTTACAAAGTTACCCTTCCTTACCTGTCAAAAAAATCCACATACCGTAGCTCAGTTTGCAATCGGAAGATCCTGGGAACGATCCCAGCACCGGCCAACCTGACCTAGTTTTTACCAGGAATTTTCCTCAGTCACACAAAGCAAATGCCCGCATGGTACCTTGAAGATAGGCCCTGGCCGACTAACTTCCAACAGCTTCCACCATGTGAGTAGAGAATGAGTGAAGCTCCGCAAAAATATACAGAAGAAGTCTTTTTATTAATTATTTTATGAAGTACTGTAAAGGTAAATTAAATAAATTTTTCAGGTAAATTATAAACTAGTGAGTCACCATATTCGCAAATATGAAAACCAGTTTGCAACAAAGTATACGAATAACTCTCATCACTCGTATCCAAGTCTCATTATATTTGCCTAAAGAACTGTTATTCGCAGAATTTCATGGGTCAATGTCTTCCTTTTATCGTACAGGAGGGATTCCCTTTCACCGCGACCAAGTACAATTGCTTTTGCGTTGAGTTTGC
Organism: Lepisma saccharinum; assembly: GCA_022664845.1. Classification (NCBI taxonomy): domain Eukaryota; kingdom Metazoa; phylum Arthropoda; class Insecta; order Zygentoma; family Lepismatidae; genus Lepisma; species Lepisma saccharinum. The sequence continues at coordinate 38,761 of JAGDQP010015216.1, read as the reverse complement.
AGTTTAGGTGAAGAACTGATTCGCTCTCTGTTCACTCTCCCCCACCTTCTCTTTCATGCTTTTGTGTTTTTTTGCAAATAAAAAAAGGAAAAACGGAAGAGAGGGAATGTCGTTTCGCACGTCTGTGTGAGTGAAGTAGGTTACGTTACGTTTTGCGTATAATATAAATAAAACTGGAGCGGCGACCAAAAATGTAGGAGTATTTTAGTGTTTGATGCAACTTCTGTGAATAAAAAAATGAAAAAAAAAATTCCACTCTCTACCATGATATGTGTAGCAATTATTTTGCAGTTAACACGTGGGTCCACGTGGCCCCCAAGTTTGGCGGTCAATGACCCTCGAAGGTCGAATCCACGTGGGGAGGTCATTGGCACCACCAAGCGAGTGACCTAGCAGAGAGAGTTCACTCGCATAGCCTCCACGTGGAGTTGATCTTCGGTTCGCGCGCGCCTCTTCCACCTCCTCTCCTCTCCGCCAGGATCGTTGCAGTCGCTCGATCGCATTCGCATGCACTGTTGCCAACTACTCACACTGCAATGTACCTAAGTAAACCGCATACAATAATTTGTAAGTATTAAAAATGGTTTCAAACTTTATGAAAGATTTAAAGAAAGGATATTAATTCATTATATATTTTAAACAGAGGAAGAACAGTTATGTACTGCTTAATAATTACGCATGATTTTAAGAAAACAAACATCTATAATTAGGTGTCAGAAACTGTTTGAACTTCGCTTAGAAAATTGAGAAATCCACACCCATTTGATTGCAGAAGAATCCTACAGTTTTTTTTTTTTTTTACATTTCTGTTCATTCTTAGGAATATGAGATATTGTATCCGAAGTATGATTGAGATATTTTGTTCACGAAAAAATCGTATTCCCACGAAACTGAAAGACACATTCAATAAAATATTTGTTACGTCTGCTACTTCTACTGCTGCTTGCTAGTACTACTACTACTACTACTACTACTACTACTACTACTACTACTACTACTACTACTACTACTATAATCATAATAATAATAATAGGGTCAATTAAGTTAAGTTCAAATGTTCATGTCATTCATAATATGAGACGTTTTACTGTTTCACACTTTATAGAAAAATATAGCAACTCCACAAAATAAAAAAAAATCTAAGATGGGCCTATTTTGTTTAAATTTTAACTTACAGAAAGGGCAGTTACCTAAGGCCCAAACTCCTCATAAGTTTACGGAATGACGTCTCAGCAAGAACATTTCCGAGGAAAGGTATGGGGAAGGTAGCGGGGAGAGTCTTAGTCTTGATAAAATCACCCCAACATTCGTCAGGTTCAACAACTGATTGTGTTGAATATTAGGTGTTCAGATCTCACACACTTAACAATTGATGTTATTTAACACACTGAACAATAAACACTGTTGTAAGAAAATCTTCCTGATTTGATTCATTTGTACTCTGCAGTATAGGCCCCTAATGCATCGATTTTTTTATATTTTTTTATTATTTAAATATTTTAAGTATAAACAAAGATCAATAAAAAAGAATAATCGAATTGAAGTTTTAGAAGTTAATATAATAACTTAATAAGTATGCACGTGATATGCTTGAGCCAGTTAGAAGGTATGGACTCTGCAAGGATTTTTAGTTTGGGGTGGTGTAAAGTCAAAATTTAGAGGGTGTAAGTGGAGTTTTGTCCGGTTTCTATCGATTTTTAACCGAATAATCTTTAAAGTTTGATAATATTATTAAGAATTTTGGGGGTTGACACCCCCCACATGGTCTGGCAAAATTACTGGTAGAAGGTATCGTTTTTGAGTAATCTGATCGTAAGGTAATGATGAATATTACGTGCAAATAAGATCAGTGACATGAAACTTAATTGGGTCTACACTGAAAAAAAAAATTGCTTAACAGAACTGGATTGTTAAATTGTCACTAGTAGAGTTATTTTCCTAGTTGGTCCAACAATGAAGTTCTACTGGATAGTAGTAGTCTTTGCGTTCATCGATTTTGTATTGGATGGACGTGTGTTATTAATGGCAACTTAGTGTAGTCACGATATTGGATATTCTAGCATTGATGTGTAACTTTATAGGCTATATACCGTAATGCAATTTTAAATTATTCAACCTTTATTTTAACTTATCTTCCATATTCAACAAAGGCAGATGACTATGTCCTAAGACCGTCACATATTTGGAGGATAACGTCCCTCGGCGAGCACTCCCTGAAGACAAAAAAATTCGATCAGAACGTTTGTTTTTGTGCCATACTGACAAGGTGAATCATACTGGTTTGTCATCGTATGCCCATCATATAGTTAACATCTTCATGACGGGACTGTCATTTTAAAAAGTGGATTCCTAAACTACATTCAATCTGTCCTCACTAGTAGTATTCTCAAAACTCGGTCGGGTGGGACTAATTTTTTTTTTTTTTTTTTATCAACCCGATCCGACTCTCTTGAGAATGTTACCACTGATGAATCGGAACCGGGATCCGTTGATTCCACCTTGAATATAACGTTAAAGAAGCGAAAATCAACATATGGGCTACTGGGAATTGAAAGTAGCGATAATAGCAAATAACTTTTACACGATACCACCTGCTCTAGCAAAATATTATGCCGTTAAAGCAATATGACCAATCTTGGTCTTGTAACACAACTCATTACTTTTACAGAATATCGGTTCTTAACGAGGAACGATCTATGGTAACATAGATCTATGGTAAGATAGATCTTAGGTAAGATAGATCTTAGGTAAGACAGATCTTTGGTAAGATAGTCTAATTAATCTGAAACATATACAGTATATACTTTCTAAATTAGGTTACAAACGAACAGACAACCGAGTCTTGCGTTAAAGTCCAGTGAGAGATTCATTGAACGAAATGGTTCGGAATCCACTTTACCAAATAAATTGTAGATTTCGTTCTTTTGAGAGCTCACAATTTCCTTCAGGACATTTATTACAATTCAAATTAAATAAGGATGGGCGAAATATTAGCGCGATTGCTTTTCGTGTGCCTTATCACGGGTTCATTTTCCATCGGAATCCATTAAACGCAATGTTCAGAGTCAACTTTACCAAAAACTGCAGGTCCTATCCTTTGAAGTTCACTGTTTGCTTAGAATTAATGCCAAGACAATCAAATTAAATAATAAAAAAAAATCAAATTTGTTACAGTGATACAATTTTCATGTCAATATCTTGAAATATAAATCGCTATTAAAGAAACAATATATGTAACAATGTGTATATGTAACAATGTGATCTCTTTATGTACCGTATGCTATAAGTATTGAAATAATAGAAAACAATAAACGGTTTACTGTGCAATTACTTCGAACAAGTAAGAAAGAACTATCAAAGGGGAATCCAAGACACATTTTCCAGGGTTTTCCCTCGGTCACACCATGCAAATGCTAGGATGGTATCCACAAACCAGGCCCTTACTGACTACCTATAAAATATCCTCTCCTCCACTTCTCGACCTGAGCCTGAGATGCCAAAGGTCTTTAAAATAAAATTTAAAAAAGCACTAATTATTTATTCCTTTATACAAAATAACATTGAAAATGACAAAAACGTCTGATAGATAGGCAACCCAACGTACATGAGAAAATTACGTGTATGATGGGTGGCCTATATCATAGGGGTCGTTATACAACAGGTATAAAAACTATAGTTGTAAATAAAGTGAGTTCGTTACAGTAAAAGGAGAAGAAAAAAGTTCTTTTGAATTAATTTTGAAATCGAAATTCAAAGTTTCAAAGCTAGGTGTCTCCAAATGTAGAGAGGCGGTGTCACAAATGATTTAATATCTCGACAAATATTGACACAAGACATGTCGACTTAGCAAATACAATTTAAGTTGTATTCAATACATCTATTTGAGCAAAGCTTATGATTGAAGAAAGCAACACAAAGGAGGCTTTTTTTCCTTGTCTACTGTCCACAGTTAAAACTGACGGTGAAATTATATCAAACAAACAAAGATAGCACGTAAGTCATTCTAATGTTCATATTCATAATATGTAGCGGTTCAAAATGGGTATCAAAGCATTCCCGAAAATGTCATCATTTATTATGTGCTTAAGAAGAAAGATAACAGTAATAAATAAACTTTACAATTATAAGAACATAACATAACTTTTGACCATATTTTTAATTACTCCGTATACATCCGATCTTATTTCTGGAATTTTATACAGTAGGCCTATTGTGTAATAATAATAATAATAAATAACAAAACTTCCGTTTTATGGAGTAATTACGAAGATATTTCGCCTTATTCACAAGGCTAAGAGAAAGATTAATCCCGGCATTCGCCTGGTGAAACAGGAATGCCCTGGAAAACTTCCGTCAGGCTGGTCGGACGCAGGGCTCGAATCCACGTGCCTTCCCCCACCCCAGTGCCGTGACGTTACCAACTTGATCGCGGGGACTGGGTGTTAATTTATTGGTTCAGCTTGCATGACAAAGTGTAAAATAATTGTCTTAGATTGTTTTCGCACACTGCAGTTCATACAATAAAACTAAGTTGCAGTAAATATGGCGATAAATATATTAACCTAGAATTTAACTAACAATAAACACCAATAAATTGCAGATCAACTTTAAAATAAATATTATGGTTGCACTGCTCAACGTTTATTAATATTTTGGATACAACACGTGTAATTTGAGGGTCATACTCGTACAACATTGAGAAAGTTACTCTCCATATGTGATCTTGACAATTTCGATCCATTAATAAAATTACACGTTGCGTATAATCCTTTAATATAAGCTTTATAAACCATGTTTTTAAAAATAAAATAGAAAATTGCGTTTTTCTGAATATGGAGATAAAATGCGAAAGCTCTAGAATGTTCTGTCTAGATGTATCAGAAGGCAGATTGCAACACTTTTGCCAGGGGTCTTCAACCGAGCATCGTTGGTGCTCGGTAACCCTGGGGAATGACGTATTCGAGGCGTAGCGAATCCAAGCGCGGGGACAGGGGAAGTTGGTTGCGCCAATGAGGAAACAATCTGCTGTGCCAGCCAATCGGAGTGTTCGCGCGGTGGTGAGGTTCTGGTGCAAGCTGTGTTCTCGGCCCAGCTTTAGAACGAACGGCGAGTGGAGCGGATGTTTGGGATCCCAGCGGGGTGATATTGTGAGAGAGAGAGAAGATGTGAGAAAACTTATCCAAGTGGACTCTGTACATTCTAGTGAACTTAAGAAGAATCTGTGTTTGGTAGTTTTATCACGTGCAGTTTGGTTTCATGGACATGGGTTATTACAAATAATTTTAAAAAAACTTGGAAGTGAAGTGTGTTTTAAGATCCGCCATGCTTTCGTCTTAAGCTCCACCCCTTAGCGACAGATCACATCATTGAAGAAAGATGATACGCCAATACTCTTCCTTGTACGTCTGTAAGGAGTATTGCTGAATCCAGGTACTCAGTTTTGCTTTATTATTATATTTGTTAAGTTTTCTTGTGTACAAATTAATACCGATGTTTCACGAAGTTGTACTATTTAGATAGGTTAGGTTGTAATACTACCCTCCCAAAGGGTATGTTGGAATATCGTTACGTGAAATTCGGGACAGCGAAATCGTCTTTCGATTGCGGAGCATATTTCAATTCGAAATCTCATCCAGCCCGTAGGCATGATTACAATTATATCTGAAATTTGTTTCCAGGAAAATGGCGGCAAATTATTCATGATTTTTTTTCATACTTATATCGTCCAGCGTTTCAGTGCTAACTTTTATTGTGGGACTTTAAAGGGAAAAATGAATGCTGGTATATTATTTCATGCATTCCGGATAATGTTTTTGGTATAGCACCATAACCAGCAGAGTATATCATTTCCTGATCGCAGAGAATGATAACAAAATGGCGGCGGTAATGACGCTGTTGAGCAGGGGGCGTTTCTCCCGGGAACATTGACCGAACGTCACGTGATCAGCAAATAAGATCACGTGTTGTAGAGGACGCTGGGTCTTGATTTGTTGCTCAGGATTCAAATCCTCGAATCGTGGAGTGAGCAGCAGTTGTATTTTTATTTTGCGCAACCAGTGTTGCGATGGAAAGGTTTTAAGCCCTCGTGACTTCTTTTTGGGTGTCCTGTTGGTGAAGTTCAGACGTGATGTGAAACGAGTTCTTCTCTTCGTTGAAAGAAAATTAAACCAACCCCAGTGACTAGGCAAGTATTATTTTTTAAATACATTCATATGGTGTGTCGAGTGGAAAATGAATGGGAATTGTGTAGTCACTGGTTCACGTAGGCGCCAAATGTTTGTGCTGAGTTCGTGAAGTGTTTGGACGTACGTTGAACACGTGTAATTTGCGTGGGAGGCTTTTATTGCTTCCTGGAAAAAGAGAAGTGTTCTGTCACGTGACAGCCTGGAGTCAACGTTTCAGCAATGACCTGGAGCCTGATTGTGACGTAATCGGGTTGGTGTTCACGTCACGGATGCCCTCATCGGAACGGGGGATGACGACTGCATTTCACCGCATCCGGCCACTGCACCTGGTTGCAGATGAGTGCAATAACTAACTAACTGCACATGCGAGTGAGTTCTAACTGGTCCTGCTGTTACTGCTACCAGAGTACTCCGAGGACGTGGTGTTTCGCGTAGGCGGAAGCGATTGATGACAGCGTGATTAGTGTATTTGGCGAGTAGTTCATGCGTATCTTTCCGCGATGTTTTGAGATTCAATTTGAGTCACTTTGTCACTTGTGACAAAAGTTATTTGAAGCGATTCTTTGTGGTACATTTTCAGTATTAACTAAATAATCTTCAACACTAATCTTAACCATAAGCAGGCCTGTAGCCGAGGGGGCTTAACACCCTCTACCAATACTTTATATACACACATAGACCCTATAATAGTATGTATGTGTGAATATTGTCATAGCATTTGCCCCCGCGTAAATTTGGCCTTGCCCCGCTTCTATTTTAGGTTGGCTGCGAGTCTGACCATAAGAGTTTATGGAATGTCCATTGTAAATCTGAAAGTTAAATATGAAACCGACTGACACAATTTTACGTTCTTGTCATTTCTTTAGCGATGAATTTTCACACAAGCAAATTCGGTATTCTGTTTCTAGCATATTGCGAGCAAGCTAGGATTAAAAGAAAAATCTTAATAATATCTTTGTGTAATTAGGATAAGAATGAGTCTGACTTGGAGGTATTGGCCATGGTAACGACTGTCAGGAAAGTTCGGCTGGGTGGTTGGTTGGCTGCAGGATTCGATTCCTATAGACTTCAGCGGTTACAAGGGAAGCTATTAAGCATACACTTTTCCGATGTGCAACAAAATAATTTTTCCAGAAGA
>JAGDQP010015216.1:14888-26438 GCA_022664845.1 Lepisma saccharinum | reverse complement strand
AAAATTTTCTGCAGTGTGGCAGAGTTCTTTCATGGTCACCTGTAAAGAAGTGGAAGGAGCCACGGATGTTACAGTGATGGAGGAATAGATACGGGTATAGTTATGGAGCACCGTATAAATGTATCAACAAAATTAATAGAAAAACTCCGTGATATAAACATTTTCACTCTGTGTAAACTCTTCCTGGTGTAAATAGTATTAGTGGGAGCGAGGCTGAAGGTTAGGACTTCGTAGGTTCTTTCTCTCTTTAATATTACTTAAACATAATAAATTTTGTAGGCATTAATACAAGCAAACGTATTTCTTAACGAAAATTCCATCCTTATCAGACTTCACTACTTTCTATGAAATCTTCCTTAAGACCTCCTGCGTGTCCTTGCTGGTAGCGCAGTCCGGGGTTCAATTTTGGGTGGAGTCTCAAAATTGTGGTGTTTGTTTACCCAGTATCATGAGAACATTTGGGGGAGATCCTACTTAAAGGAAGAAGTAGCGGACTGTGGTCATGAAAGTCACACACGGCCAAGGAGAGACATTACACTATACCCGTAACCCTCTGCGTGAAAATAATTCAGTAAGTTTTATAGCCCTTTTCAGTACTTTAGTGTAAATGTTCATGTTGAAAAATTGTTTCTTCTAAATATACATCAGATTAACGGAGAGACAATAGGTATATTCACCTAGGTTGACAGAGAATTTCTTTAGTTTGCCTCAATCGTACCAGGAAAATACTAGGATAGTACCTTCATGAAGGCCAGGGCTAATTCTTTTCCTAAGTTGTTATTGTTATATTGTCTACAACGTAAAAATGGCTCGAGTTGTATTTGGAATGAATTCGAAGAAAAAATATCTTCATTCGATGTAAGACAATGGCAAACCAGTGAGTGGTTGGTTCACACTGCCCAGGAAGGTCACAAAATCTGCGAGGAGTCTTTATTGACCGAATTTACCTAGCATAATAGCATTTTGTTTCTTTTTATGTGTAGCGAGAAGGTACGTAGTAAGTACGTAAAACTTCGAATTTTTAAACCATTTTCCAACTAGGAGAACATACTGCGGCAGAGGTAGTGTAATCAACTCACCACCCCATCCTCCCCGCGCTGTGTGACTCCTATAGGATCATTTCGAAATGGCGGAAGGGGGCTGGGTCTGTCTGCCGCCACCGCCGGTTGGTAACCCCCAGTTGCGAGTCACGCAACTTCTGAGAACGTAGCGTGAGTGCGGCGGCGGGATTCTGGGAAATGGACAACAAGATGGCGCCAAAACGGCCATAGGGAAGGAAAAGAAGTTCCGCCAATACGCGTTCGGAGTCCCATTTCAAACGCAGCCAATGGCCTGATCAGCGAGTGACTTGTCTGGTTGTAGTGTTGCCGCAAAGTGAAGTGCCAGCCAAGGAAGATGTGCGTTTACGCCCTCTGATAGGGGTTGGTTGGTCGTGGTGGTTGTGCTTCAAGGGGGAGGAATTCTTTTGAAGGAAATTTCTTTTGTAAGTACTTCAGTTGTTTTTAGTAGATAGAAATTTGGATTTGTGATTCTAGAGGTGGTTTATGTAACTAATTCATAATGTTCCTTGTTTGTTATAGAAGTTGTTAGCCAATTATAAATAAATTGATTTCGCCAATTGAATCAAGTCAGGTGGTACTTCTACAGCCTTTATTTTGGGAGGGTAAATGTATATAATTTTTCTCTGTTCCTTGTTTCCTAATAATCTAAATTGTCAGTGAATAAGTTCCGGATGACGCTGAATGAGTAGGTATACTTTCTATTATTACTATTGTTGTTATTATTAATGATAAATACAGTAACATTTCTGAAAATTAAGAAGCGATCGGATCGGACACGGCATATCAATTCTTGTGTAATAATTATAATAATATGTATTCAAATAGTTTCCCGATCAACCTAGAGCATGTGATTTATCTGGCCGCGAAAGCTACATTTCCGGCAACACCGCGCTTCTGTTTCATAGATAATTAATTCCCTCACCCGGTATACTATAGTAATGGATATTAAACAGTCACTTCTAATATTAACATCCATGTAAAGCAGAAACCCACATTTTAATTAAACTAAATATTAGAAGTCACGGATACTTAAATAATGGTTTCTATAGTGAGACATTAATTTGGATTCTAATAGGCTATATAAGAAAGTGGGCGCGGTGATCACATGGTGTTCTATTCGTGCGTACTTTGTGAACATTGCAATGTATATATTTCTTATTTTAAATCAAGATAATTTTTCAGTTTCATAATACGAAAGTAGCACGTTCTAATAAATACGTGAAATGTATGTAATGTGTGAATCTTTTGTTTTGATTGTAAATTCACGGGATTTGTTTGTAATTTGTAGACGTGGGACTTTTCAATCTACAAAGAATTTATTTTGAGTGCTTAAAATAGGCTATTTCACTCTACAAAATAGGCTCTAAACATTGAAAATTAGGCATTAAAATTTTAAATGTGGGCTACGTTTTAAAAATGTCGATAAATTATTTACGAATGCAAGCCGTACACTCGGAATAAACAATCATAAAATATAGTTGTGTTTACGCCTTTTTTTTAAAAGCAAAATACAATATATTGTCGGCGTCTATAAGATGCACACTATTTTCTAAAGCCATTTTTATTAAAAAAAAAAAAAATCAAATCAAATGGGTATCCAGTATAGTATTCACGTGAAGGTTCCTGGAATTGAGGATGTACCATCCCGAATCTAATTTTCGATTTCGTATTAAAATTAGCGATAAGTATGTGGGGAGGCATAAAAGTAGGTCAAGATTGTGTTTTAGCTATGAGTGCTGTCGTTGAGTTTTATCGTGAGATGTAAGAAAACGTCTGTAAATGTTTCCAAGGTGAAAACGTGAAATTTAGGTTATTGGCGTCACGAATTAAATAAGGACAGGAGGCTATCTGTGTTAATTTGAAAACAAAAGACGAATTTATCAATCAAAAATGGGAAAATTGAGGTCATCTTGTGTCGTATTAGCTTTAACATTATTCATTGATACCCTGTTGGCGCCAGCCATAATCGAAGTGTCCTGATTTTTCGATTGTTATTTCGTAATAAGATACAGTAACGCGAACTAAACATGTCTCACTGTTCTAGTAGAATTCCAATGTGATATATCTGATTCTGCACTGTTTCATTAAACATACTTCATACCTGTTCCAATGTTTGATTCTGAAGTTAAAGAGGCCCCTCCTCCATTTCTAAAACGATATTGATGAATTAATAGACAAATGACATGTAGCAATATCATTTTGGAAAGTGGCCCTAATAATGCGTAAGAATATGTCATATTTTAACTAACCCATATTTGAATGTGCCTCCTTTTTTACAAACCTAAAAAGAACCATGCATGTGAATGACTTCAAGACTTATTGGCTCGTGTAGTCGAGAAACAAAATAGCGACATAATGCATGCGAGTTAAATTTGAATATTAGAAAAACTTTGTGAAATAAAGCGTTAATCCTTCTTAGTGTGGATATCAGATTACATGTGGTAGGAGGTGTCGTTAAATCGACCTAGCAATCTGTTAAGAAATTCTGAAATTACTTTTAGGTATTAAGTAGCCTAATTAGTTTCAATATATCAAATCGAAGTGTTACTGCTGTGTTTCTTATACACTTGAGTTACTGTGGAGAAAGCCATGACAGTAGCAGTAAAAGTCCTACTGCAACATTTTGTGGATGAATATTACGCTTACATGCAGGAGACAGTGCTGTTAACCAGGCGCATCCTCCACGTTACGGATGGAGGGTCCGTACGAGACATGGCGGGTGTTTCCGGATGTGAGTGACTCGTGGACTCACTCACACACAGAGTTGAAATGCATAGAGGTTAATGAATGTGTGAAGAAGACAAACGCTTGGTTAACTGTAGTTTGTAGGTACTGGTTTACAACTTACACTAAAATTTCGTCCTACGAGATTTTAACAGCATTGTAAGGCCTCTACAACCACGTCGGCTGACTGACATAGGGCTACCCATGATCTCTATCTAAAAGCGATACTGGACTGACTTCTGCCGTCGAAGATTTTATGAATATATAAAGCCTGGACTCTCCTTTGTCCACTTACTGTCGAAGCCAGTATGGACCAAATTTTCGGTTATCACTAAGTTTTGTACGCTTGATATCGCTTTTTTTTAAATTTATGTCGTAATTCTTGCGAAAAACGTAAATATTGCTTGCAGTGTTTTCTATGCAGAGTGCGGTATAACTCAGGAGGAATCAAGACAACTCAAGAAACGGGCCGCGTAGTGATAACTGGCGTCTATCTTTCAACACTAAGCAGTAACTCTAGTATCGTCCCGTAGAGCTCGATGGGGCCACAAGGTACAGAAAACATTTTAGTCACGAGTCATAGACAATATATTTATAGATAGCACACAACCCATTCACTGGTTTTAATTCGTGCCACCTGGCGTCAGTCCAGTCGAACTAGAAATAAAGTAATGTTCGTATGCAATGATTGTTTTTTTCTTTGGTTTAAAAGTGCATTGTGCTAATTTAGCATCTGATACACCTTATTATTCCATAAGAGATTGATAGGGTAGGTATTGCACATGATTTAATAACATTACTTATTCTTAATTCACCTAGACTGACACCAGGTGGCACTAAAGAGAAGGGGAGAATAAGTATTCGCTATCTATCGGGTGAGCGAATAACATTTTGCCTATGACTCGTGGATTATCTTAAAATGTTTTGTCCAACTGGCACAAAATAACTTTTCTCCAGTTTGCAGAAGAGTCCATTTGTTTTGAAAAGTGTTAACAACAAAGGTAAATTCGTCCAATCCAATTTACAATTCGTCCAATCCCTTTAGAACTAACTTAGAGCCCAAAATCAAGCTCTTACGCTGGTAAATAAATGAGTATTTCTTGATAACGCATGAACGATGATGATGCACTAAGGTAAACATTACGTTTTGGGAAGTTGTATCTATCAATATGGTATACTAAATACTGGATGTTGAAAAAAATACCGTGTTGACAGCGTTGCCAACCTAATATAAGTTTTATCAAATAATAGTTTAATATAAATCCCGTACTCGTTAATTTTCATATATGAAGTACAGAATGCAGTGTTGCACAGTTAAATAAATACGAGGATGGACAGTGAAAGTGTTCAATTTGATCAAAAGCACTGCATAGTTATTCATGTAGTGTTGCCGACGAGACGAGAATTAGGCCATCTCATATCGTAAATGTCTGGTTCAGACAGTGTCTCGTCTCGTGGCAACGCTAATAATTTCGAACACTGCATTCTGTTTCACAAGATTTTTTTTTATCAGACCTTGAAGAAAAAAATATCCAGTATAGTAGTACTGCTAAGAGAACTACATTATATCTATAGTTGGCAACATTGTATATTAATACAGATTAATTCTCAAGAAATCAATTTTACTTCAATGCGGTTATCAAGAAATATCTATGTTATATTTTATCTTAACTAGTCGATTTTGGGCTCCAAATTTGATACCCTGAAGCTCGAAAGCGAGGCCTAATTTGACACATAAGAGCAACTTCGATTTTTTCCTCCAAATAATTCAATTTACACCTCCTGTATTTCTGTTACTATTGAGTTTGTGACATTGTGTGATTTGATGACGGCATTTCAACAACTCAGTTTTGAAAGAATGAAACGTCCATTTCATTTTATCAATCTCCAACGATTTGTATCATTCCTACCAAAACACAAGGACAAGCCAAGAGAGATTTTGAAACACAACAAACGAAGGCGGAGCGAAGGGAGAGAGAGGCTCCCGGGAAGGGATGCACCAGTTTTGGAATATTGAATGTAGGAACATCACAAGGTAGGATAACATTGAAAGGAGTAGGAGTAGTGAAAACATAATGATAAAGAGGTGAATGCTCGTGAAAGAAAGAAAAATGACCACCTAATAAATTACTTTTTGTATGTTCTTGTTTCCTGTTACAGTCATGACTAGTTAGATCAATCAAAATAGTGGGTGGTGGGTTGTGTGTATACTATCATTTTAGATTCAGATTTTTCATACGTGGTTTCTCACGTGGATGGATTGGAACGTTATGGTAATTTCCGCGTTTCCAAGTAGGAATAATAATAAAAACCGAATAAATATGGTCTTTCAACGGCAGTTCTCAATTACATAAAGAAATAATACAAATTATATAAGGACATTATAAACCCAATGGATTACAGAGAACAAAACAAAAACAATGTTGTCTCCACTGTTTTACATTGGATTATACTAGAGCAGTGGTTCTCAACCTGTGTTCGCGGAACACTAGCGTACGAGTCGGCAAGAATGAGATTTTGTCTCTAATTGTAAGGTGTAAAAAAAAATCACTGTAAAATTAACATGATTTAAGCTCATTAATAAAAACTATGGCTAATGGAACTCGCAAGTTCATTTGCCGCAGTAACAAACGTTTGCCATTGGATTCTATCCTGGGCAACATCAAGCCAGTTTTCACCCACCACGAACACCTACTTCTCGAAAATCTCTTCTAATATTGTTCTCCCAACGATGTCTGTCTTCCCAATGGCCTCCTTCCATCCGGCCTTCCAACCAGGATATAATATAATCGTCGTTTCTCCCCCATCCGAGCTCCATGGCCTTAGTCGTCGCGATTTCATTATTTTTACAACATCTGGTGTATCGTACAGTCCGTGGAGTTCTTCATTCAAACACACGTAATTTATTTCAATTTCTCTTAAATTAATCGCGATGTTGGAAGTTTTTGGACTGAATAGAGACATGAGTTGCCCGATACTAAGCGACTTTTTATTTCTACCGTGACTTCATTTTTTATTAAACTCGATAATATATATATGTTCGCAACTTGAAGATTTACGGATTATTGAGATCTTTTCGCAATCTCATGATTATTAATCCCAAGTTTTCTATCGGCTTCATTTTTTTCATAGTCACAATATGCGTAGTGTTGCCCACGAGACGAGACAGAACTGTCGTGGTATTCTGTATACATCTTTTGGGGACGAGACAGCCTCAATCTCGTATTGTGAGCAAATCAATGTGCGTATTAAGTATTAAATGAGGATCAAAGATTACATGCAGATCTTCTACGTAATTTGTATTAACATCCGTAATTGTGTAGTGTAGTTATACATATTTTTAAACCGTAGTGAAAGAGAAGGTTTTGCATTTACTAACGTTTATAAGTCTTATTTTTCTCACACCATTTAGTAATATTATTCAAGTCGTACTGAAGTTAAATTACCAAAGCTGACGTAACATGATTTTATGATCTACAGTATCAAATGCCTTGGGCACGTTATTGTAGAGAACGTCAGCTTGTGTGATCAGCAATTACAGCCAGATTTCATTTTGTTGACTTTTTAGTCAGGAAACCATGTTGAAATGGTGATATTGCACTTTGGACATGATTAATTATCCCTACTGTAAATAAACGCTTTTGCAAAGGAAAACAGGATGGAAATAGGTCTATATAATTGCTTGCTTGATGCGTAGAATTCGATTTTGGAATTGAACAAACAAGAGCTTCCTTTCATGTATTCTGAAATATTGCAGTTTTAGTTGACGAATTAAAAATGAAATGCAGGGGAAGTTGGATTCCTCAGCGTTTCACCACATAAGGAGGTCTGGTCTGAGATTTTCTTCGGTCCAGATGTCAAGAAGGCATTATTAAAAACAAATAATTCAACTACCGATCATGAAGACTCAACGATAAAGAATCAACCGTAAACTTTTTTGTAAAATAAGGTGTAAATATAGCACAAGAAATCCAGTATGAGAATCACAAACCAAAGATGGCTGTCTACAAAGAAAGAATTAACAACAAAATAAGATCTTTTCAGGCTTGTTCACCAAGAACAAAAGCATTTTCTTTGAGATTTTTAAGTGAAGTTCGTTTTTTTTTTTTTTTTTTTTTTTTTTTTTTTTTTTTTTTTGCACATGTGGTGTGTTTGGTAACATGCATGGACAAACGTGGTTCATGAACCAAAGAGATCCAATCACAGGCCGAACTTTTCAGCCTCAAAACTCACGTATTGTATATTTCGAAAAAAAAAAAAATCACACGTAAAAAAAAGTGGGAAACAGCTGCACATGCATGCTATTATGATGTTCTTGTAACAATTCAGAATTTAACAGAGGTAGGGGCTAGGAAGGTCACAGTGCACAGCACATGAAAGATAAAGAAAAAAAAGTGCAACAACAGTAATCAGCGCAGCGTGACTAGGAAGTAAGATGACTGTGGTTGTGTGGTGTGTTTTGTACAAGATGTAGTTGTGTGGTGTGTTTTATACAAGGATTCCGCGTCATGTGGCCGCCGCTGTCAAACCGGTTGCCATTACAATAAAAGTCCCGTTGTTGGGGGGGAAGGCAAAGTGCATTGAGTCCATCAGCATGCACTTCGCATGCAGACATAATAAAAATGCATCCCTCCTTTCCTCCCTTGTGCAAGTTTATAGATTCATTCAGTAAATTCTAAGATGATCACGGTTCATCGTCATGAATAAAAAAAGGAAAACAGCCTTTGTCATTGCTTTTCATTCACGTTTAGAGTAGTTTCTGTAATCCAATATAAAGAACTACCTTTTATCACACTGGATGGTAGCTTAGCAGATACTGACTTGTCATGGTCGATTCATTGTTAATAGTATTCCATGCATTCTGTAATATTAATTAGTCTAGCAATTGAATTTCAATAAAGCAACTCAGAAAGGAGAAAATTTATTTGACAGTCATTTACGATTTCGTTTAACTAAAATTTATCTTGACTTTAAAAATACACATTTTGGGGGCTTTCCTGTTATTAAAACGCCCCTGTTTTGATCGAGAAGGTTAGGTTAGTTAAGTTTACATAAGTCGTTAGTAAATACATCACTTAACCTAACTTTCTCCACCACAATGCGGGCAGGTAACAGGAAAGACACCAAATTTGTAGCATAACATGCATGATTCAGTTGTACTTTAGGTAATTTCCCAACCGGATTGTTCGAAGTAATGAGAGGGTTAGGTTAGGTTAGGTTTTGTTCGGTTAGCGAATCTTTATGAAGTCGTCTTCAATTGAACAAAATGATAAGGTTTTTTTTTTTAAAGAATCGGATTTTTCTAATTAAGAGTGAATTATTTCTCAGGGGAATATCGAAAGTCAATCCGTTCGAGAATCGAAGTATGTTTAGCTCAAAATGGAATTATATTTCGGAACCTCGTAGCAGATTAATTCTAGGCACGCACATGTGCTTTTGTGAATAAAAGAAAACTGGATTTGAAAATAACACATCTAATCGTTTATTTATTTCAAGAATGTTGAGTGGTCGATTGTTCATATAGCGTCACTCATACGCTCCGTAGCACAAAGCAGCTAGCTTGTCTGTGCTCCATATTGAACTAACATGTTCTTGTGAAACGATGCAGCAAAGACCAGTGTTGTAAAATTTTTGTATTTTATTGACTGGCGAAACTTATGAACAGTATTTCATTGACTGTATTTTTATGTATTCGTCTAACACCGATAGTTGACAAAATATCAATTGTTCCTGTAGACAAGGTGACTTCACGTGTTTTAATATCAGTACGCCGTCTAATCACTACCGCAACGCTGTGAATTAATTCAGTAACTGTCATAATGTGGATGCGTGATTCGCTCTATTGGCATTGTTGTATCCTTCCAAGTTATTCGCTATTGTCTTTTATATGGGCAAGTTTATGTTAGTTTTTACTCGTTGTAGATAGGATAAAATAAATTTATGGGAGGTAACAATCGTTTTTGAAAATGAATGCAGGTAAGGAAGTGACAGATAAGTTGTAAAAAGGATATGATCTGATATTGGATGTTATGTACAATGAACAACATTAATCATACTATCCAAAAATCGCTGTATTTCCCCTTTTTTTTTACTATACATCGATTCTGTCAATTTGAGTGAAACCAAACGAGAAAAACAAATACTTTCACGAACACTGCAAACAGAAATGGTAAAGGCAGGAAACCTAAAACTGATCTAATAATTAGTCTCATTAGTGAAACATGACTAGGTGTCGCGTTTAACGATCCTTATTCTGGATAACATTTCTATTATTTCTTCGTTTGCCTTGGGTTCTGATTATCTTGTTGGGATAGGCCTGGGCAAATGTATGGCATTGTGTTATGCCAGGTGTTTCTTAATCTCTTTATATGCAGGCATTCACCTGTTTATACTTAACTATACAGAACCCCTTTCTTCTAAAGTTCGTGTTCAATTCGGATATAAATCATACTAACTCAAAGTTACAGATACTGAGTTCTGTGCAAATTAGCATGTATTAATTATAGTGAGCACTTTCACGACTATTTACTTTTTGGTGTTTTCTTAGTTGACAAACTACACATGTAATTTCACTTCATTCCTTTTCAAGAAGTGCTGTTTGCTGATACGAAATAAAAATGTAAAGAAATATGCAATTAACAGTATCTCGGGTTAGTATAACACATTCATCATCAAAAGCGGTGTACTCTGAAATCAAGGGAGCTAGGTAAATAAATACTTGAGCACGTATACACCAGCTGAAGTTCATACATTACAACACGTAATGACCATAACTGCCTTCGACTTGTAGTAGTAACGAACAATTGATTGATTACAAAGTTCATTGAACATGCAACGTAATGTTTATACTACACTGAGTAGCGAGAACAACTACTACCTTGTGTGTTTGTATCAACATGGATCTCAAAAGAGTTAACTATGAAAGAAACGTTACGTGCTTTGTTACTTAAACATGTAGTACTTCTTTTTCCTCGTTTCTTTCAAACTGCATATTGCCATTTGTGATTGTCGTAACGTGGGTTATGTAACGTATGAATGGAATCTGTTGAGTATGGAGCACGTGTGCTTTGTTCATTCACTTCGTCTCCTGATAAATGTTGAACAACAGTTCTGGAGTGCCTAACTTAGTTCCGGATTCTTGTCAAGAGGTTGTAATTCCATCTTAGTGAAAGAATATTCAACATGCTGTTTTCTGACGACAAATTGTTTTATTTTACAGTCACTTGAACGTCACAGTGAAGTAATTGTACAGTTAATTTTCAATCACTATTGACAAATAACATTTCAGGTGTGCGTTGACAAATGTATTCGTAAATTTTATGGGAATTAATTAATTATGCATTTCAAAGTATTCAACTCGATGTTTCACTCTTGGTGGAGAAAGGAAACAAAAAGAATGCGGAGTCGTAATTCAAGGCACCACCCCAACATTGTCCTGGCGTTGATTCTCTAGCAATGTAATCAATACTTATATTTGTTATTTCGCTCCTGTTTCTCTTGGTATTGTTGTTACCTAGACAATGCCAATAGTAGTTTCAAGATCGCATGCGAAATGCCTGAGCACAATCCTAACAATGCACTTGCAAACCATACACCACAATGGAAAGAAAAAAACTTGACTTCGTTCGAATACAGGTCCCTGCATCCGGGGTAGTATCTAAAGTCCAGCCATCATCCAACCATAGTATATTATCATTGATGCTAATGAAATACCAATGGTTGCTGGTTTCATTCGTATTTGGATAATTGGTGAGGAACTGAGAAT
>JAGDQP010015215.1:31567-43304 GCA_022664845.1 Lepisma saccharinum | reverse complement strand
GCGACAACTCGTCTCTCGACAAGTCGTCCCTACAACAACTCGTCTCTACGGTTCTCGCCTCATGACAGCTCGTCTCTTGCGACAAGCCACCCTACACGATAGCTCGTCCCCTACGACAACTGGTCTCTGCGACAGTTCTCCCCTTACACAATTCGCCTCATGACACTCGTTCCACAACAGCAGGTCTCCTGGGACAGCTCTCCACCCCCCGTGATAACTCGTCTCCTATGACAAGTGGTCTCTATCCAGATTTGGCCATCTTCTGTCTTCTAGTTTGATCAATTCAGGTTTTGCCTAACGTGGGTTTCTGGCTCATTAGTGCACAGTGTTATAATGTTTATCGAAAGTAAAATCCTGTTTTCATACGTTTGGTTAAACTCCACAGCACCGATTCAGAAGGGCTGAATATTAGGCACCCTAAGATGTAATAAATAATAGTATTAACATTTGTGATTGAAGCAACCACCACCACCTTGTTACCAACCCATCTGAGCTCGCTATCGCTACTTGGCATATTACGTGGGTTCCGTTTCCTTAATCTGGTGAATACTAGAGTGACCAGTTAAAAATGAACTTCTGTTAATTATTTACTATAATACTGCAGCACAATTGTAGGCCGCTGTATTTACGTCTTCAGGGGTCTAAGGCTCAGGGCAGGAAAGGAAAGGGGTAAGGATGAGGAAAGGCAGCGGCCTTGGCCTTACGAAAGGTATCATTCCGGGATTCTCCTAAGGAAAGCCAGATAAAATCTCACTGCCAGGCCGAATAAGGGTTCGTGCCCACTTGACCAGCCAATGTCATTTGGCAGGTACTCTGGTGAGATGAGAAGATGACAAATCTATGAAGACGTAAGGGGTACATGGAGTAATCACTGTTTTGCGTGTATGTTCTTATAACACGCAAACCAGAGATGCATTTAACCAATGTTGCCAGGTCTACTGAAAGCAGTAGCGTGTGTTTCCGCGTGGGTAGTTGCGTAGGCAGTACAGAAGCTATGCTGGCCACGCTGCAGATGCGAAACACGTACTGAAGTTTACAGCTTAAGGTTAAATTCCTGACCATCTTCAAATGCACTCCCAACTTCACGTTAAGCCCGTTGCACACGGTCCGATTTGCTTCAGACATGCCGGAAGACTTTTTTGCATGAAGGAAATCGGAAAAGTAGTGGAGCATTGAATTAAAGGGAGTTTTGCACACGCGTTCAGACAAAGAGTTCCTCAGGTTTTTTGCCGGACAGCTGCCTAAAGGCTCCACTGGGCTTTCCGATTGGCTGAAGGCGGATCTTGTTACAGTGGCAATGCTAAAGCAATGCGCGCTTGCAGACGCTCAGGTTTGTTAGCCCAGTAAAAATAAGTCGATGAGCTGAAAAGATTAAAAAAAGGCTGAATTTTTCAGGATTTGCTCTTCGAGTCAAATAGAATGAAACCTCAAAAGTCCCAAAATATCCCATGTGAGCTTCGTCCTCAAAATGGCGGACAAAGATGGCCGCTATTCCATGCGCGCCTGGTTTTCTATTTCAGCCTGTATCTGGCAAACCAATAATGATATCCCAATTTTGAAAGCACCGTTTTACTCTACAATAGCTCTACTTTTGCACATTTAAATAAAATAACTCCAAAAACAGTTATTCATGATCAAAGTTAATAATTCCGGAATTTCAGAAAGGTCCTCTGTAGTATTTTGCGCTCAAGCTCTTAAACCTTTAGGAAATCGTATAAACATGTCCATATATTTTTATTGTGTGTTTGAGAAGCTACATTTTAGAAATACATCATCAAAATCGGATGATAACTTTTCGAGATATTTACTCCGACGTGAGCCTAGCTGTTATCGGGGATTTAAAAAAAAGGACTTTCTGGTGGTTAAATATCTATATCCATATATTTCGTCCGGTATTCGCTAGATGGCAGGGGACGTGATAACCCATTTAATAAAAACGAATTTTGCTTTTAAACATTTTATTTCAATAAAACATTGAAATGATTAATCGTCATCTTCCTCATCAGATTCCTCAGCCGGTGGTGAATTTATGGAAGAACTTCCCTCACAGAAGGAACAGAACTTTGAACAATTAAGGTTGGCACGCTTACATTCACAGGTTTCTACATCACAATTTTTGCGAGGAGTTATTTTGCACTGACAGGTAATCAAATTAAGTAGTTCTTCACTAGCTGCTGGAATACTTCTTGGAATAGGAAAGAGTCTGTCTTCTTTGACGCACCATCCCCATTTCCCAACCACTGCTGCACTTGCTGATAAACCCGAGGAGAATGTTGAGAGGCAGCTGCACTGGTTGGTGGTAATGTCAATAGTTGAAAATTATAAGAAAGCTTCTTCCCTACTTCTCTGTTGTACATATTATATCTGAGAGTGTCCAGTGAGGATGCTTTGTCACCTCCATAAAGTCGTAGCAGGAAAAGTTCTCCAATTTCAGTAACACTCTGTGGTGTAAGGTTGGTTTCATTGAAGGCCAAAACAGAAGATCGGAGCACACTATCCTTTTGAAGTAGCTTAAAGGCTGCTTTCTTTCCTTTTCTGAAGATCGCTGATGTGGTGTCACACCCAGTGGCCGAATGAAGAAAAAGGAAGCAGTATTTCAGTGGTCCAAGAATGTTTTGTATTTTGCCAGTGTGGTAGCATTTCTCTTCAATGTTGCCCGTTTTCGACTTCACAAAAAAACAATGACGTTCCAGGAAGTCCACGAGCGATTAAAATGGCTAGCAAATCTGAACCTGTTCCTACAACTGCAACAGAACTATGATTTCGGCTCAAATCTGTTGCAGTTTTGCAAATTAGAGTGTCAGCTTCTCCATCTGCTTGGTACACTGTTATCCCACTCTTACTAAAATATGACTTCAGCATGTTAATCAGTCGTGCTTTGTTTTCAGAGTTCCGTAAAACTCAGATTGACCTGTTGTTGCCTCCATATTTTCGTGAAAGGCGATGGTTGCAGAGATTTTCGACATTGATCTCCTCTGTCTCTCAATATTCTTAGTACAGGTTTTAGACGTATAACCATCAAACACTACTGCACCGCATGGAGTGAACCGTCGTTGTACAAAGTCTACATACTTTTGACATATCGCATCGTAGGTGTCCGATTTGGTCCAAACCATAGCATGAAGAAGATACCCTCCATCTACAACAGACACAAACTTTTGCGGTGCTCTTACGCACGGCTCAATAGTTTCGACTACAGCCGAAAGAGAGGATTTGGTATTCTTTCTCATTGAGACCTCATCAATAGGGATGGATGCATCGGTGCTAATTCATATTTGAGATACTCGCGAGGATTCTCACTCGACTTGAGCACTGCTGCAATTCTAGTAAAGAGCTGCAACGCATTGATAGACACACTTTGCTCTCGAATTTTGATGGTATTGTTTGTAGCAGATATAGGAATAACCTTTTTCTTCCTTTCCAGTTTTACAATTCCAAAGTAACCACCAATCATCTTGTTTAATGACTCTTCACCAATCTTCTTTGCTTGATCACAGTTTGTGTGTCAGCAATTAAACCACTTGCAGTGTTTAAGAGTAAGTCTTTTGGTGCTGAGTTAGCAAAGGGATCATGAAGGGATAACCACTCAGACATCTTCTTTAGATCCTGATTATCTCGTATCTGGCGGGAGGGTCTGAGCTCCACATGTTGTTCTGAAGACACAAAATGTTTATGGCAAAAGTTTTCTAATGCTTCAGTGACTTTCATGGTGATGGGAAACGAGAGAATTCATCTAGCTAATGTTGAGTTTGTTATTCCTCGGCCTTGAGTTAAACCTGCAGAAACTTTCATTGATTTCATTAAAGTTTGCTCAATGACCATATCTGATGCAACCCCACTCCAATACCTATATTTCTGCGAGTAGTGAAATATCCTTGTTCTGTGAATTTCTTGTACTCTTCATAATTCATTTTCTTCTTCAAATCTTCCATCTGCTGAACATATAGATGCGCACATTTAGCATAAAAGTGATGGCCAGCTGCATGGAAGAACGGCAGCATTGATTTGATTGCATGCAAATGCAACTCCCAATCTCCAGTGCGATCTGCTTGGATGTATAATAGTACAAGGCTGACTTGTTCAATGTGTTGCAACCAGGGTTTTGAAGTACGGGAACATCCTTCTGTCTTGATTATTTCAGACAGAGCAACAACCAAAGCTTGAATATCTTCATTGTCTCCGAACTCCTTGAAAGACATTGCTCCGGAGAGCACTTCATCTATAGCATCTTGGATCTTACCTTTCGTGGTCTCGTCTAGTTGCTTCGAATGTTTCTCCAACTGAATGTAGAGCGCTATGAGTGTCAAAAAATGTGCTCTCAACGATCGTGAGAAAGCATGCCACTCGTCATTTTCACTACAGTATTTTAGGTATACTAGCCCCAAAGTTATTCCAGACCACTACCTGACATGATGTGGCCTATTGTTCCTAAAAAAGACATAAGCAGGTGGAATCCTCCTAACCGCACCACAACATTTGATAATGCATTGTCGTCGTTCGCTGCAGAAACAATTTCTACTGCTTTCCAATATAGTGGTTGATCGAAAGTGACAATGCAGGTTTTCTGTTCTAGTTTCTCACATTCATTTGAGGCATAGAGTGGAATAAATTGTGTTAATATCTGATGCGGCATTATTAAAGAAAGGGACTGGAAATACACTGCTTGTGTCACAACAAGTAGTTTCATTCTGGTAGAGAAGATGCATGAAATCATTCCATGATGGTTTAGGTGATTCTTTTACCAAATGCGTGCTTATCCATATGTTGTTCGCCCACCCAGCCTGCTTTACTTTCGGAATAACCTCATCTGCAAAAGAAATTCTTTTTATTTCTCTTTGTGATAAACCGATATTTGTTCTTTTCTTGTAGGTTGCTATCTCTCTTCTGGCAAGTGCTGACACTGCTTTTGACGTGGGAGTCTTGAGACGGGGAGCACGAGAATGTGTGGCTCTTTCTTCAGGAGGTGTACTTATTCTGATACCCCCCATGCTATGGAAAGTTACATGGCCATCTAATGTTCTCGTATTGACGTCAGCGTTATCAAAGACCCACTGAAAAAAAATGCAATATCGGTTGTGGAGCACAATATGATATACTTGAGAATTCGTATCGTCGAATCTCACTTTAACTTGCACAAATTCCAAGACTATGAAGGATATCAATTAGCTGCCGAGGACCAAAATGACGCAGGCAGTATATTCCTATAGCAAGCTGAATGGCAGATATAAAAGTTCCGGGTCTGCACAACGAAATAATAGAATTACATATCATGCTCTGTTTTCGGGCTATCTTAAGATCACTTTCCTTTGGTGATGTAACTTCATAAGTTTTAGTGATGGTGGGATGAAATCATTGTGCCCCTCAAAGAGTTGTTCTGCTTGAGGATAGGACATATTATCATAGACTTCTTTAATTATTTTCGCTGCCATTAATACAATGCGAGCTCCTTCACTTTCCCTTTTCTCATACCAAGCATCGTGTAGCAGTCTCTTACTTGCTCCCTTGAAAGTTAGAATGGATTCCCTCCCATAACCAATACATCCCTCTGTAACGATCAATCGTTCACCGAATCTCTTTTGAAGGAGGTTTTTCATATGGTTTGCTGAATAGAAGGTAGGATCCCCATTAGCATATTATATCAATTTGCCATGTAGTTCTCCAGCGGAATACTGGCATTCATCATCGCCCTCTATGTAATCACACAGTTTTTCCAAAGCCACCAGCTTTGTCTTTTCCACAGGTCTTCCTACTTTTTCTTCTGTTGAGGAGGCAAACAACTTTACATAGCAATCCCTGTGACACTTGGCTTCAGCAGCAATTAAGTCTACCACACTGTTCAGTTTAGCCAACACACTTTCTCCCCAGTAGTCAGCACGGTTTTTAGCTTGTGCGATTATTGTTAATCTAATTTCCAAGGTAGGTACTTCGTAGATTGATCTCCGATACTTTTGTGATTTTTTTGTTTCAGTTTTAAATGACGCCTCCTTATTACAAAATATACAGTCTCTTTTAAAATCGAATGCTGGTAATGAGGATCTGGTCGATAATGTTGATGTACTTGGAGAATCATCACACACATCTTTTGATTTTTCAAGATTATATTTTACTATAGTTGACGATCTCGTGTAGTTCTTACGACACTTGACATGCACAATTAGTGTATCAACATTTTTGAAATAAATCTCTAATCCGTCTCCACGAGATACACTTGCCTTTACAAGAGCTGGGAGGCCTCTACTGACTGTAACTACATCTCCAACAGTAAGTGAAGTTTTAAAAATGATAGATACTTGTGCATCCGCCATCGTACCTTCACAGCAGAATACACCACGCTATTTCTTAGAACGCACCTGTACGTTCCACCGAAACAAGTTGTTCACATACCACTACAATACAATAATTTACAAATTGAGTTACCGCGCCAGCCTATCAGATACAGTACTCTGTTGTAGTGACGCCATGAGACTTTTTATCTTTTTCTTTCTTTCGTGTTTCTTAACTTTACACTGACCCCTATCTCATGTTTAATAAGGATAAATGGTTTATTATAATTACTTTCAAATGCCTAGTACAAATGTATTATCATAATTCCTTTGTAAACTACAACAAAATAGTTAGTAATACCCCTGCCATCTAGCAAATACCGGACGAACTATATTGATATTTAACCACCAGAAAGTCCTTTTTTTAAATCCCCGATAACAGCTAGGCTCACTTCGGAGTAAATATCTCGAAAAGTTATCATCCGATTTTGATGATGTTTTCTTTTAAACGCAGCTTATAAAACACGCAATAAAAATATATGGACATGTTTTTACGATTCCCTAAAGGTTTAGGAGCTTGAGCGCAAAATACTACAGAGGGCCTTTCTGAAATTCCGGAATTATTAACTTTGATCGTGAACAACTGTTTTGGGAGTTATTTTATTCAAATGTGCAATACACCACATTAAAGTAGAGCTATTGTAGAGTAAAACGGTGCTTTTAAAATTGAAATATCATTATTCGGCTGAAATAGAAAACCAGGCACGCATGGGATGGTGGCCATCTTTGTCCGCCATTTTGAGGACGAAGCTTACATGGGATTTTTCGGGACTTTTGAGGTTTCATTCTATTTAACTCGAAGAGCAAATCCTGAAAAATTCAGGTTTTTTAGAATCTTTTAAGCTCGTCTACTTATTTGGGTCTTTGTTTACTGGGGTGTGTATCAGACAATGTCGGCCCGGTTTCAGTGTTTCCATTCCACTGTTTTACAATTAAATCTCCTGTTTCTTTGCATTACCTACTGTTTTAGTGTTAATTTTCTTCCTTAAATATCATACACTTTCCTATTATTAAAAGAGAATAAAAAATCCGTCGTGGCGTACCCCATCACGTAGAAATATTAACAGTTTATATGTGATGTATACTGTTATAACTTATAAGTGTTGATTTCCGTACTTGTCTCCCCAGCCCCTCATTCTTGCTTCTTGTTTCAACTTTTGTCACAAGACTTCCTTTTCTCGCTTGTGCGAAAGAATTATTGGGTAGCCATGATTCATTGAATATTGAGGACTGCACGTACGCTGTGACCCGATCTCGTGGAAGACAAAAAAAATAGCCAGACTTGTAAACAAAAACGTATTTGGACAACAGCATACAAAAAGAATTCTGTTAGTATCGCAGAGTCATTTGTTTGCGATAGACAGTTTAACCAAAGAAGTGCAACGATTGCTTTAACCCAACGAGTGAATTATTCTGTCTTCAGGTTTCCGTCCGATATTTCGGAAGCATGCGAATAATGTTGTGTTGATGAGGAAAGGGGGAGGGAGAGAGAGAGAAATATAGTTTATACAGTGTGTTCCATAACTCAGCTTCCTTTTTTCTTTTCAATTTTGAAGGGGTGGGTGGATGAGTATTTAAAAATTGAAAACGATTAATTATAGAATCGTTGGACCCAGGGCCGGATTTATACGTCTAGGCGCCCCCGCCCCTCCACCCCCACCATTCCGTCATTTTCCCCTTCCTACTCTCACATGATGACAAATGATTCTTCTCCGTCTTCTAGCCATTAAAAATAATAAACAGATAATAATATTTAACTCTGGTAATGTGGTTATTTACAAAATACGTTTAAATAATATTATAACAATAAAATATTTTCTTTAAATACAATGAGCAATTTAAATTAAATTATTGTAGGCTAGTTGTTGAAAATATGTTAATTACACTGAACAAGAATGTAATACAAACTATTTTTAAATTGTATTATTTACAATATTGTTATTACATTTCGTTCACGGCTTTTATACTGCTTTAAGAAGAATCCTATTCAGCCATTTTTGGATTCTACTTTTTCTAACTTCACAAGTGCCACATTGCAGTTTGGTGATAGATTTACAATTTTAACAATTACAAACTCTAAAATTTCATAAATACCTTTAGAAAGTTTCAAGAAGAGAAAATCTAAAAATTAACAATTCCAATCACAATACAAAGCTGTAAAATTTCCTAAATATATTTATAAAGTTTAGAAAATCTAAAAAATATAATTACAGTAAAAAAAACACACAAAAAACACTTACTTATATCATATAATGACATACAAAAACACTTTAAAGTAAATTGAAGAATGGTAAAGTCATCATATTTTTTCCTCGCTATTTAGCATTTATTGATTCATCCTCTTTTCCACTTCTCTTGATGTAGGGAAAAAGAAACGTAGATTTACAGAATTGAACCGTGCTATGTAGTATGTACGGTATCTGTTAGTAAGTATATCGGTCCACCAGCCAATACGTCGCCCTTAAGAACTATCAAGTTCAAAGTTAAATAAATCTCTAGGAATGGACAAAAGCGACACTACAAACCCATTAGCTTCGTTGAATACGTGGGCAGCTCTTTGAATTTTAAACACAATTTCCGGGATTATCATCTCCTGAAGAAGTCTAGTTTGGGAGGAAATGTTTTTTCTGTCACAAATTTGTAAGGTCTTTAAATCCATCTTTGGATCAGACCAGGATCTTAGTTATGTACAAAGACAAAAATAGTAATAAATAATGTTTCTGAAATAGGCTCTAATCTTTGTTCTACTATTTCTAATGTAAATTAACATAACTTTAAATTACCTGAAGTCAGTTATTTACGACGGGGTCAAGCGCTTCAAAGGTGACAGTGTTTGGTGCTATCTCTTAAAGATTTTTCCTAAATATTGTTTTCGTCTCTCGTTTTAAATAGCAAATTATATTTTTTCCTTGTAAAGTGCGCCCCTAGGCCCGGGCCTATGCATAAATCCGGCCCTGATTGGACAAATGTTGCGTTCTTTTCCGAAAACTGCGAAAGCTATTTTTTTTTTTTTTAATTAGAGTGGGTTTCCGTCCTTTTACGTTTTAATTCAGCCTTAACATTGTTTTCCATAAGCAGAAAATCACTTTCACAGTTCTTGCTACGGTAGACAATGAAACGTTGGCCCAGAATTTCTCTAAATAACCGTATTAAGTTTTACATACCTATCTCCGTCATGTGCTAGCAAAATTACATCAAGCGACATTGATTCTCCCCAAACTTGGAAAGGAAAAGGTAACAGGAGTTATGGAACGCACTGGATATATATAAGAGAGAGAGAGAGAGAGAGAGACAGATCTAAAGAGCTAATTTAGAAAAAATGAGAGAGAGAGAGAGATAGCAATACTATCTTTTTGTCTTTATTTCTGTCCCCTCTTCCCTTCCTCTCCGTTCGCCTTCTTCGAGCGAAATTCTTCCTTTGTTCATTGAGCAAACATGGCGAGAAAAAGATGTTCCAAACCGGATCGGATGGAAACCTGAAGAGCTTCAGGTTTTCTTCCGACAAAATGTCTGTCAGACAAATCCGAAGCTTGCCGGATAATGTGTAAGAAGCCTTACTCCTACACTACCAGCTAGGTTTTGGTAATAATTGTACTGCATAATTCCCTACCCCTTTATATTATTCCTCAAGTAGAGCTCCTAAGTAGTGGAGCAGTGCTGTTACGATATTGATGCATTACCCAAAAAGGAGAACAAAATATTGGTTTCTTTATAATATCAGAGTCTTTCAGTTGCTCGGACTCTTTTGTTGGGGTTGCTGGACTTTCACGCTCCCACAAGGAACGCAACTTTCAGGCAGTTAATCACTGTGTTAGGTTCTTCTCGAATTACTGATAAAATATATATTATGCTTGCATATATTTACATATTAAAACTTTACCTTGATGGTAACAACTACTCATAATGATTTACTAGAGGAGATTTCAGACTGTCTCGTCTGGTGTCATGAAAATGAACGTGCGATAATTATCTCTTGTCACAAGCAACACGGAAATTAATCCGCATACTGCTTATTTTTCAGAACTTCGTTTTCCAAGTAAGCAAGCTATGATTGCAATACGAGCTAAAACGGGAAGCGTGGGTGGGCCAAATATTAAAAACTCGAGTCGAAACTCGGCCCACCCAAAATACAGTGACTCGATTCGAAATAATTATCTCTGACTCAACTCGTGTTCATCCGTAATTCCAAGTCTATTATATCAAATATTGAAATAAGTGACTTTACTGTAATTTTCAAGTATCATTGATCTTACAATTTGTGCCCAGTGTGAGAATTATGCATATTGTATGTTAGAAGTTACAGAGAAGCTATAGCACCGTTCGATTTGTATGATGTCCTCATTTTCAAGTTTCAAAATATGGAACTCTAAATCCATTTGGTTTGCATTAATGATCTAATGAAATTAAATGACAGAGGCTCACAAGTTGCAGGCTGTAGTAATTTAATTGCGCATCGAGTGAAACCTTCCACGTTGATCACAAACCTGCGATTGCTGTCAAGATCAAATTTTGTAAAGCAGCTACAGCCGGAACGGTTTACATACATTATTGCTTGTGAGAGGGATCTCAACTCTCAAGTGCAATCAGATATTTGCTAACTGCTTACATAAATGAGCTCAGGAGAACGTTCCAGAGTCATTTGATACCCCACCCTTTGACATTTATATGACCGTGATTCAATATAGCACCTTTTACGATGGCGGCTATGCACCGGAAGTTCCCTCAAACATAGATCATCTATACAGATTTGCAATGGTGAAGCCAAATTTCCCAAAATCTCATTCGTTTCGGAATCAGTAGGGTATCCTTGAAGTTTAGACTGTTCAATAATTTCAAAATGGCGCAAGTGTATCAGCTCAATGGAGCATTTGCGCATAGAAGGACTGTTATGTGTTGCTTAGCAAACTCGAACTTAATCTTACCACAAATTTCCATCAAGATCCAACTCTCACGGTTTGCCTACTTTCCTTGTAAGACATTTAACTTGATTGTGGACTTCTGTGCATGGATTTTATGTACCTAGAGTGAACAATTTAGCAAGAACGCATTTTGAAAACATAAGTTTGTATTGTGGTCTTTCATACCTTTCATTTCATAACAGGCTATATCCGTTATGTGTAGTATAATATTATATCAACATATCAACACGAGACGTACTCAGGTAAAAGGACTAGCAGGTTCCACTCTTAAGACCTTATTTGTCAAGTTTGGTTTATGCATGTGTTCAACGAAACATTAATATCTAAATATAATACAAATCCTCATGAATATGTGTAAGAATCGAATAAAATAAATAACAATAAATAAAACTCTTTAATATAATATACTATAAGGTATATAAAAGATGCAACGAGAAAAACTTGAAAAGATTTTGAAATACCTGCAGGTGTTCTAAACCAAGTAAGCGATTATTA
>JAGDQP010015215.1:0-31467 GCA_022664845.1 Lepisma saccharinum | reverse complement strand
TGTTTCATAAAGCTAAATTAATGTAATACACACACCTTAGATCTAAGATGTGTTTGGCATGTGTGTATGGAAACTTCACGTCAAGTTGGCATAAGACGAAAAACAAGCTCTAATTTTTGTCTACAGCAGCACTAACCCCGGGATGCTAGTACTAACCAGCACTAACGTAGCACTAACGATTGGTATAATTACTTTGGTTAGTGCTTTAATTTTGACATATGTGTATGCTAACTTGGCGTCAAGTTGATATACAACAAATAAGTCTCTCTAATTTTTAGTGTATTGCAGCACTAACGCCGGGATGCTAGTACTAACCAGCACTAACGTAGCACTAACGATTGGTATAATTACTTTGGTTAGTGCTTTAATTTTGACATATGTGTATGCTAACTTGGCGTCAAGTTGATATACAACAAATAAGTCTCTCTAATTTTTAGTGTATTGCAGCACTAACGCCGGGATGCTAGCACTAACCAGCACTAACGTAGCACTAACGATTGTATTATTTTCGTCGTGTTTTCTAAATGTGTGTATTCTAACTTGACACACGTGCTTTCAGGCGTAAAATTTCCTTCTTCGGAAAATTGTTTGATGACTCTTGAAAACGATATCCTAGATGGAGCTCTCCTATAAGGAAAACGTTCGGCATACAAAAGAATTGCCTGGTGAATATTCTTCGTGATTCTCCATAAATTAACACAATTTCAATCTTTTCTTCTAAGATAAAGGCTCCTTTTAAATTTACCTTTACTGTTAACTTATTTATCTTATTCTTTTACGCAGCGCTAACGGCAACGCTTTGACCATTTTAACAACATTCATTAACAACAGATTAATACGATTACGATGTTTACATTGAGTCTAAGGAGTGATACATGCAAAAAAAAAAAAAAAATAGTTCATTTCATGTGGATCAAAATACAGCAGCTGATGCAAAAATGTAAATTGTAGCAGTTACTGGGAAACGGTTTAGTGCCTGTTACTAGACACGCTCAATAAACAAAGCAAAATGGTGAAAAAACACGAAGAGTAGCTTCGCTTGAGATCGAACCAAGAAACCTTTGCGAAAAAGTCGAACGCTCTACCACTGAGCCATTTCAGTCATGCAATACTTACTAAGTAAACATAAGAGTAATATTTACATTATTTTATCTATATTGGGTTGGCAACACTGTTCATTGGGTGTATTTGCCTAATACATGAGAAGATGTCCCCCTCCATGTCATTCCTTCATGCAAAGTGTCGCTTCTCTCCCTCTTTCGGTTTCTCCAATATAGAGGGTGATCAAGATAAATTGTCCACCCTGTATATATAAAGGGAACCTGACATTTGTTTCAATGTACTGTTCCTCAGCGTTCATAATTAATAAACAGTTAGTAATCAACTTATTTATAACAGGTACCTTGGTTATAATAAGTTATTGTTTTAGCAAATAAATTATAAGCTATTATAACAGCTCATCACAGTAAGATACCGCATTTTAAAATTCTAAAGTTCGTGCTTTTTTTTTATTTTAGAAGTAGATGTAGCTTTTTCCACAATGCAACTTTTAATTAAATTTGTGGTCTGATTTTTTTTCTTGGGTTGACCCTCAGACCACCCGTAAATAAGGGAGAATGCGTTAGATGTTTAAAGACTCTAATATCTTTAACGAATTTTGAATAATAAAATGTATTCACCGTACTCATAAGGTTACTTATGATTTACAAGTATAAAAATCCGGGAGATCCATATCACAACTGCTTCTAATATATATTAGAGTTCTGAAATGGTTGTCCCGGTTTTTCATTTACGGAATCTGGCAACCCTAAGTATGCGTGATGATGCATTTGGTGAATTACGGGTGTCAAGCAAAGTCCATGTGAAGTGCGACAGAGAAATACACGTAGGGTCCCGAGTATGTAGCGTTTACTTTCATTTTGAAGACTTCAGAAGCTGCTTGTTGTACACAACGGAGTATGGTTTCTCAGATGCCCGGGTTGAGGTTTTTGAAGTGTGAGACTGATAAAGGCGATGATTTGTTCTACTTTGGGTGTTGGTAGAGTAGATATGGTTTGGGTTTGAGCAGGAAGACGAGGAGAAACAGTGAGATGTTAGTTGTGAACTCTGGTTGAGGACGACCTTTGCACTTGTATGAAAAAATCGGATTTTGTTCAACACATTGCTTGCATTTCGGAGGTTGTTTTATGTTGGCACAGTTTTTGGTGTAATGTGGGCAGAGCAGTATCCACATTTGGCTTGGTTTAGATGAAATGTGTTTCATGGGCACTATAGGTCTGACAGTTCTCACAGTGAATAGGAATGGGTGCCGTAGTGCGTGAAGGCGTCACTCTGCAGTGTCGTTTGTAAGTGAAGGCTCCTATGGATAGTAAGTTATGGATAGTTGGTCGATATGGTGTTAAAACTCGGATCATGTAGTTGATGCTTCCTCTTTCGTTTTTATTCTCAGATTTTGTGATAGTGTGTCCCTCGGATTTGAGTTCGGTTTCGGCTTCAGAATCTATGACTTCTGGGTTAACTCCTCCAATAACTACAGATAGGTGGTGGAGACGGAGATTTGTTTGAAGGCGGGAGGTGGTAGCATTTTGGTCGTTCTGGTGCTCATAGAAGTGAGATTGGCTTAACTGTCGAAATTTTGGAAGCTATGATTGTTTCTGTTGGTACTGGCTAGATGTTCATCAGGTGATTTAATGATAGTGCCATTTCTGATGGGGACTGTTTGCGATATCGTTTCTCGAGGGACATATTTCAAGAGTTTTTGCAGAAGTCTTTCAGGTGTCTGAAAGTTGTTTTCAAAATTGGTCAGAAGAAATGAATGAATAGAAGGTGTTTGATGTTTAGTATCTTGTGGATTGAAAAGTTCTGAATTGAATACGTTCATTGAATGATCTGTGTCGTAATAGAATATAATGGTAGTGTGAGATTTCTTATGTGGCGGAGAACTGCCAGAAGGACGTTGCAGAGGTGATTCAGAACGTGAACCTGAAGGTGAACCTTGGTTGCGGCTTCGTCTAGTTGTTGAGGTTGTGCCCGATGAAACATATTTTGGAGTGGATGAAGATACTGTTTTGGAAACTACTGTTGGCAGATTATGTTTTCCTGTTGACTTTGGTATGATATGGTGATATGTAATACAAGTAATAGTGACACTGTTGATGAACATAGGCGGGACGATCCATTTGGAGAGGCGTCAAGGATGTACCCAAATCATCTACCAAAGTCGTGAAAAGAAGGCCCTGGGTTAAGATAAGTCTGGCCTCTGAATCCGGAAGAAGGCAGCTGAAAGATTGTACGGGATATTGACACATTAGCGTTTAACGAAGTCAGGCTACACTGGCTGTGCTATGATTGCATTGAATCTAATTCCAGGTCCGTATCCGATGTGCGTTTTTGTGCGTGTCGCTAGCCACCCAAGGGAAGAGGTTTGAAATGATATAAGGACTTCAGGATTTCGAGGGTTTGTCTATGAGAGGTATAAATACGTTATTAATTCGTTATTTAGTCCATCATTTAATTAAGAATATTCTAAGAATTTTACTTATAACCATATTTGATGGGAAACAAGTGATGGTGAGATGAAAGTGTGAATATAAAGTGCAGTACACACAACAACACGTTGCCAACAATGGGGACAAGTAAGTGAAAATCTTCTTGGCCTACGGACAACTCTAGATCGTAATGAGAAACAGATGAACCCTACATTTTACAATTATGAATACTGTGCACCAATGAGAGTGAAAGTGAATAAGAAATGAAATATTATGAAAATTATATATTAAGGTGGGAGTAGCTGGAGAAATGGTAAGAAAACATATGGGTCTAAGTACGTGACGTGTACGTGTACCTTGAAAATGTGGAGAGCCTGCTAAGCTGACTTGGTGTGAGTTTCAATTGTGTGGGTAGAGGTTTTGAAAGGTAAGAGTTATGAACTGAATGACAAGTTCTATGATTGGTGATGGACTAGGGTCATTAGTTGTTATTACTGGATCAGGCTCAGGTGTTCGGAGTGTTGTTTTCAGGTGTTGTTTGGCTTGACATTTATATATGTTGGGTGTTGCTGTTAACATTGGTTGCATTTAAGAGGGTTTTGGAGGTTTGTGTAGTTTTTTCGATCTTATTCTGAACAAAATCCACAGATCGTTTGATATTATGAGAATACAGCCTTGTATCCATCTTGAATAAAGAAAAAAAAACACAGCTTTATGACAAGGCTGATATATTTTAATAACAAAAATAAAATAAAATAAATTCCTTTAGTTTTCTTTTATTATTAAAATATATTAGGCTTTTCAGAAAGCTGTGTAGTTTTCTTTATTCAAGATCGGATCAAGATTACTGTATTCAGAAGTGTTCACCGTATATCTGAAGTTTCTCACAAGTATTGGTGGTTGCGCGCAGGACGGCTTGACTCGTTGTCTTGTCTTTCAGATGTACGAGTTATATCATAATTGATCGTCTATTGTCTGTTGATGAGAGGTTAGAACTCCGATGATGTAGCTTGGGGTTTCCTGCTGTGTGATAACGCAGAGCCATTTGGAAGTACCATGTCCTTCTGCTCTAAGTTCTGCTTCCACTTCTTCAATCGATGTGTGAGGTGGGATTCCTCTAATTACCACTGAGAGCATAGGTGATCGTTTTGGTGGTGGTGGTTGCTTGATGCGAGGTTGATTCAGTATTTGCAGTTTAGCGTTTTTCCCAAATATTTTGTAACTATATTTATTGCGGATTTTGCTGGCGAAATCTAAGTCTGGTGATTTACTGATGATTCCATTGCGAGTATGTGTTATTTCAGTGACGTTTTCTCTGTGTGTCAGTAGTACTTATAGTGTGAGTTCTCTTGTTTGGCGGTGAAGAGCATTGTGGTGGGATCCGGATCTTGATATGCTTCTGTTTTTGTTTGAAATGTTTCCTAGATTGGTCGTTTCTTGTGTCACTGTGGATGTTGTTTTCGGTACTACAGATGACAGTTTGTATTGTCCTTAATTGGTTTCGGCATGTTGTTTTCGGTGTAAATGGAAGTATAGCCAGATGAAAAAGATGATTCACCAGTAATAATGATCAGTCTCTGTAGAATGATTGTAAAAAATATATCGAACTAGCTCGCACCCTCCGACACTGAAAAGTGCCGTCGATCCAATTATGGTTGTACGCGTACTGTTTTCTTTTGTGCGTTCGCTACACAAAGTCATCAGTAGCACCCTAACAGTCCATAGCTAGGCTAGGTTTGAGTATGATAATCGAGCTGTGCGAATTGTTTTAGTGTCTACCCATTCAAAAGGGTACACCGTTTCTTTGGGGACGGAATTTATTTTGCAAGGGGTTTTCATTTTATTATAGAGGGCAAAGGGGAGTTTGGGCTATCCTTTATCATAAACATAAGTTTAGACATCATTTTCTTATTCACATTTGGCTTCTTAACATTTTCTGGTTTCCAATTTCCGATGGCATCTCTGTAGTTGACCCATCCTGCAGTAATCCATGTTGTTACAAATGTTGTTGTTACAACAACAGATATCCACCATGTTTGTAACAACAGATATCCACCATGTTTGTAACAACAGATATCCACCATGTTATAAATTTCCACAAAAGAAATTTTTATTCAATGCGTCGTTTCTGATTTATTGAGAATTATTCATTTTCTTCGCAGGTTAGGTGTATATTTTGGGTTCCAAGTTGGAATCACTGTATCTCCAAAACGAGGCAGAATTTGACGCATGTTCGTATAAACTTTTTTGTTTATCATGACTCATACTATCACCTCCGAAAGTATTGAACCTTCATCCCATTTGAAAAAAGTTTGTGTTGAGGTGGTAACACTGAACATGCGACATAACTCTATTGTGCATAGAAGGCTGTCCCCCGTCTGTCGGTACATGTTCCACTGCACACTTTTTGTATTTTCCTTCAGTGCTTTGCAATATTCCAGTGGTTTGATTAAAATGGGACACTCTGTATAACGAAACCTGCGGTAGAAGTTGAGGCATGAATAAAACATACATGATAGACGAGTATAATAACGGTGAAAGAACAGAACCCTGAGGGACACCATAATGGAGAAAGATAGGATGAGAAAGAGTAGATTTGATGTTTATGTACATGAGTCTTGTAGATAAGGAGAAAGTGAGACGGATATAAGAGTTGAAAAGATTAAAGAAATGAAGCTTGTACGGTATATATTAGACCAGCGTGCCAAGCTCTATCGAAAGCTCTCTCCAAGTCAAAAAGTATTCAAAAGGTTTAGAAGTATTATACTGACTGATAATATCATTTGATAGTCGGAGAAGTTAATATACTGTGTTTATTTGGGGATGGAAGTCTGCCTGATGAGTTGGTGGACGTTGAGATGTTGTTGAAGGCGACAGGCAAGGATTGTTTCGAAGATTTTACTAAAACAAGATGTTAATTATATAGGACGACGTTACTAGAAGGTTTGTTAGGTTTAGTGAAAGAAAGTGTTTTGTAGACTTTCCAGTGTTGAGGATAATAGCCTGTTCGAAGTACAACATTGTACACTGCTGCTAATATTGTGTGCATAATGAGAGGAGATGGTTTAATGAGCTTGTAGGTTATGTTGTCAAACCCTGGAGCTGTGTTTCGTTTTGAATGAATGACTGTTTGAATTTCATTTGTTGTGATGGGTGATGTAAGAAGTGTATCTTCAAGGTGGTGCTGAGGGCTTGGTTGTAAGTAAGGTGGTTGGTTACTGTAGAGATATTCAATTGTGAAGTGTGGTGTGGAACGGAGCCATGGTTTATGTGAAAATGGTTTGGAAGAAATATGCAAAAGCATTGGCTTTTTCTTGGTCAGTAGCTAGAGGTTGGTCATCGGATATGAGCGGATACGTCGTACGCTGATATTCGCCTGGTAATCGATGAAAATTTGTCCAAAGCTTTGTTGGATGACTCAGTGTTGAAAGGTGATTACATACCTTGATCCATCTGCGTCTTTTGTAGGCGTCCAGGTAGTTTGAGATCATTCGGTTCAGACGTATGTTGTCTTAAGGATTCAGGATATCGAGTGTGTATGTAGTCCCTGAAGACTCTGCATGATGCTGAAATGATAGGCAAATATTGAGTTTGTACTGGTGGTGTGTGCGGTTGACGTATCTTAAATAGTATATTATTTTTTGTCGCTTGGTCAATTGCGGATGTGACATTTTCAATGATACTGTATAATTCTTCTTCTGTTTGTTGTTCTATATAGTACTGCAATGATTCAGTTATTTCTGTTCGATATGATGTCCAATCTGCGTTGGCGTAGTCAATAAATAAGTTTCATGGTTTGATGACCTTGCTTTTTGGTGCTGGTATGTCCAAAAGAATGGTTGCATGACCACTTCCGAAGGGAGGGAGTACTCTGAGATTGGCTATAATCAGGGATGAAGATATCTGGAGATGTATTTGATATTGGTCTGGGTGGTGATGGTAGATCATGATGTTGAGCATTTAATGTGGTGTTTACGTACTGCCTTGATTGTTGTTTTTCTGCATTATATGTACTGTGAAAATTTATGTCGTTTAATGACGAGATAGTGTCGGTAATGATTCTCAATATATTGAAAAAAACTCAAAAGGAATTGCATGACCGGGACAGATATAGATAATGTAGAGAATATTGCTCTTCCTTTCTTATATGTGGTGACTATTGTGTGTTCTGGTAGATGATGGTGAGGAGGTAGTGAGTGAGATCTAGTTGGAATACTGATATAGTGGCCT
Source organism: Lepisma saccharinum (assembly GCA_022664845.1). NCBI lineage: Eukaryota > Metazoa > Arthropoda > Insecta > Zygentoma > Lepismatidae > Lepisma > Lepisma saccharinum. The sequence continues at coordinate 23,749 of JAGDQP010015215.1, read as the reverse complement.
CTTGCTGTGCTTCCTTCGGCTCGGACTATGTGTTGTAGACATTCTCAACGAATGAGTGCGTATTTTGGTATTCTGATTGATTGTTGAGGTGTAAGAAAAGTATCATTAAGTGCGAAAGCTGTCACATGTTCTTCTGCAAGAAGCTGCTGTAAGACTAATTTATGTTTTAGAAAGAATCTGATATTGAGAAAGAAGAAAGTGAATACTAAGCTCATAATCCTTAGATCCATAGTTGAATGCATTTACGAGAGATTTGACATTGAAATGAGCATACGGGCCAGAATACGTAGCGTTGAGTTGGACCCGGAAGATTTATTTTGATGCAGTGGTGATTTGATTGAGGATGTGGTTTCGTTGGAACGGATGGATACTCTGTAATACTACAGTTGTGAAACGAAGGAGATCCTCTATGGTGATTGGATGTTTGAGAGAGTTATCCGGTGTGGTGGATTTGTCTGTTGTTCTAATTGGTACTATCAATTTTGGTTTCTCGGGGAGTGGTGCAGGTCGTTGTTGATATTTGTAGCTGTGGGTTGGATGATTCTGATTACAGATATAGCAGGACAGTGGCTTTTGAAGATTTGTACAATTAGATGTTGCATGACTTTCTTTATCTTCACAGATCGGTGTAATCGGGCAGTCTTTTGTCTGGTGCTGATTGAAGTTTGACAGCGTTCACAATGGTTAGGAGACAGTGTATTGGACAATTCGGCTCTATGCTGAGCGAGACTCTCATCTAGTACTCGTTACACAGGTACAAATAAATACATGTGCGAGTGTTATTTCTCACATAATTCTTTAACAAATACTTCAAACAGTTTCTTTAAACATTATCAAACAAATAACTACAAAAATAATAGATTTAGCTTTGGAAGAAAACAACAAATTTTTTAAAATCAAACAAATATCAATGTCTTATATAAATAAAAGTACCTGCTCCCATCTATTGAGCAAAGTTGCAAAAATTATAAACATAAAGGAAACGGAATAGAAATGCTAATAAATATCTTGAATATATTTAAATATTGTTTTTGCTTAATAATTTGTCATTATCATCAAAATAGTCATAATTATCATGTTCATGAATCCAGTAACGAACTCATTACACTCCTTTGTTGAATATTTGTGCTGATCAGATTTTCGTAGTTTTGTAATATATATGTCGTTACCAGACTTTCTTTTCATTAACAGTCGCATATCAAAGGGGAGGGAGGTCCGAGTCGGACTCCAGCCTGGTTTTTTTGTTAATAACTTCTGTAATTTTCTGAGTTACAACTTGAAACTTGGTGACATTTCCTTTCCGGACATAACCCCATAAAAACTTTTCTTCCTACCAAATAGAAGGGTAACAAATATAGTTTTTATTGCATGCCCATGAATTTCTTAGCATAAATTTTCGTAGTTATTTTATTTTGTTGCCCGCAGATGGCAGAAGTGCTGTATTTAGTAAATGTACCTGTGCTATTATAAGAAGTTTTTCAAGATGGTAACATATCTCAGAAGATAACATAGCTGAATTTCACTCAATAAAATAATTGTTATCTTGTTCTTTTTATTTGCGCTGGTCTTCTTGTAACAAATGTATCTCGTCGGGACACACGACCAATGTAGACGATATTGCCATTAGGAGGTATCAAAGGGTTGTTTCCTGAAGTAAACAAATTATAATTAGTAACTCATTTTTAAATAAGAACTAATTTAAGTGTATTTAATTAATTAACGAGACCTATTCTAGTGCAAATTCTATTTTCATGTAATTTGATCCCCTGAATTGTAATCAACGTGCTGCACAAGAGGGTTAACTTCTACAAGGTTTCGTAAAGTAGACTCCACTCCATTTGATAGATCGCCAACCGCTTGGAACCAGGGGTCATGTGCACAGAAAGCGATCATGCTAAACATACGGACAGCTAGATCTCCCAATACTGTGGAAAGCGAATTTGCTCGACTACTTCTTTTTTTCCTACCCATTTTATTGATATTTGAATCCACCTAAAACTATAGTTTTCGTACCGAGAGCATCATTCTTATGCGGTGAAAGGCAATGTCAAACTACCACCAGCTCATCTTACCCAGAAACCTTAGGGCCACAAACTGATCTAAGGATGAAATATTAACACAAACACCATAATTATAATCTCATCCAATCCTCATGCTATCGAAATTACTGCCACAAATTTCGGATCTGTAATTGAGTGGTACCCAGGTTTCAAATTACCCACCCAACCTGACTGAGGCTTTACAGAGTTCTTCTATACTTCTGAAGAGAAATGTCGGAATTACACTTAAACAAAGGATATGTTTGTCGTATTTGTTTCCCGGAAGAGTTTCGTCAATGGATGTCATTCCTTATATTTGTGATTAACCTACGACATAAATGTCTCTAGGGTCTACAAAATGTAAAGATTGTAATATTTTCTTCCAACAGTTTTGATGCTCTCTGCACATCAGCTAACTATAGGAAGTATAGTTAAGTTATGGAGGGATCACCCAGCATGAGAGTCTGTTTCTGGGATCATGAGACACTTGTTCAGCTCACACAATATCAGTAGCCAAAAAGGCAGTATGCCACAATATAGGAAGTGGGTTCCTAGTTGTCCTAATATTTAGCACGCTCGCTTTCTATGCACGTGGTCTTGAGTTCAAATCCTCTCAAGTGCATTAAACATAGTGGATTTGAGTGTAACAAGAACCATATAAGTCCCGTTGTTAAAATCCCCCGTGCACATTTAAGGCATTAACCGCAAACAAGAGAAAATATAGGAAATCATATTTCGCTATCTCGCTCTTAGGTAATTTGGATTGATATTGAAACTACGGTTAAATGATTTGCATTAAGTTTCTTCATCAGTTATATTGACGATCAAATAATTTGCTTTCAAACCATTGTATTGAAATTAGGAATACTAATATATTTGTATTCGGGTTTGCTTTTAGCTCTAAACATGACATTTAATGAAAATGCAATTAGCGCTATGTCACAAAGATTAAAACAGTACAATGTAATGTTATCTTCATTTGATAAAGGACAAAAGGAAACGAATGTATAACAATGGATCATTCTTTCACGCAGAATACGAAACGAACCCTTTCTAGACTCATAAATATTCCCAAGTAGTACCCAAAGGATATCACTTCTCTTCTCCTACAATTTCGTCTTCCACTTCTCTTTCTCTTAAATTTCTTCCCCTGTTCTTGTAATTTTTTTTCTGTCTGTTTCTTCAAAGTTTGCTAACTTCTCTCATTTTATCAATGTTCCTTTCTGACTTCTAACATCCGTATCAAATGTTTGTAGACTGCTCTATAGTATATCTTGAAGATACATATGATATCTCGAAGAAGACAACTGTAAAGCATTTAATCCTAAACCTATCTTGTCATCTCTCCCCTGTTTTCCATTTGCATTTGCATATCCTCATAACATTTCAACTTATCCTATCTCTTCATCCCCCCTTCTATACTAATGCTCTCATTTAATTATGCATTCCGCGTGTGTTATTAGTTCTGCAAAGTGGTTCGTTTCATTCCTTCGTAGATTGTGAATGTATGGTGTGGGGGGTGGGGTGGGGTGAGATGGAGATGGAATGGTTAGGTGACGAATAAACTATACGGTGAAGAAGAGAGACGTGCCTTGCGCAGAGTAGACCAAAACGAACGACGAACGAAAAAATTAAGTTAACAAGATCCATCCTACGTTACAAGAAAGGTAAAGGTTTGTAGTTTGATGACAGTTTAGAATAGGCTTGAGTGAATGAGTGACTGACTGACTGAGTGATGATGATGGTGATGATGATACGAATGCAACTATAGCTATGACTTGAATTTAAGGCTACGTGTCATGTGAATTGAATTTGATAAGTTTCAGAGAATCAGATTCATTGCGTTCATTCCGTTGATGTCCCTCCAGTTCTGTCTCTTCGTATTCTCCTCAGCTTGCTGTCTCCTAGTTACACAGCAATTCTAGTCCACTCCAAAGCTAAACCCACTAGGCGTTCGCACACAATTCAATTTCCAGTGCTGCAGACGTTGTCACGTTTTCTTCCTCGCGCTTTTATAAACGCTCTAGAACCGTCTCAACGTAAAGAACGATGCGTTGGGGCTGAGAAAGAGTATTTGAAAGTCTCTAAATCCACTTTATGTAAGTTAGTGAACGGAGGAAAAGGAGATTCTCTCTTTTTAAAGTTCTCTCTCCCAGACTCGTCCCGCTCCGTCTCTCTGTCCATATGTATGATGAATGTAGCAGAGCTCTCTTCTATTATATCAAATGGTACTTATCAGCGGAAAACCTTTAAAGATCTAAATAAATGCTATGATTTTTATCTATTCCTTTAATCTTCTGTATCCAAACCCGAAGGCGCTTCGTAAACTTCTATTTCTATTGTAAGTAAGAAAACACATACAGTTTCGAAACTTAGAGTACAGACTGATTGATAATTCTTCCAAGATTTCCGAAGCTAATCCAAATGATGAAGACAGATATAGGAGATCTAGGAGGAAACAATGATACAACTAGAGTGAGAACTCATCAAGTTTCCATGAAACAAAATGGCAGTGCGTATTTGCATGTTTTGTTATTAATTATGAATAAATATATGCAGTTGGAGCCAAGCCCAGCGCAGTAGCATTAGAACAAAAATTTGTTCAAACGTTCTAGCATGATTCGCAATTATGTGTTTAGTAATTGAGTCTTGTTACCGTGGAAACGGTAGTTAGTTAAGCAACCTAATTACGTATATGTCTTAAGGGTAGAGTTCAATACAATTATACCCAGTTGGAAGTATATTGGTCCAACCGTTATCTCATGATGCTCAATATGAAGTTTAATAACCAAGTCTCGTTCGCTCCATCACTAGACGAAACGTTATCGGTTGAAAAAAAAAAGGACGTTATATTTTTAAATCATATTTCAAAAAAGACGTCATTGCGTTGATAAGACGTTAATACAATGTGTATTCAATATGTTATTTTCAACTATGGTATAATAATAGATTTTGTTTAATGCATTTCTTACTAATGTTATGTCAAAATATATAATTAAAAACTAATTGAATGGCCCAAACTAATTTTGGTGTTCTCATGTGCACGTTGAAATGAGATTGAATTTTAAACCATATTTCAACGAAATTACAATTTCGTTGATATGACGTTAATGTGACGTGCTTTCAACTATCATTCATTTTTTGTGCTAGATTTCGTTTCACACTTGTATTTCTAATTTAATTGCTTAAAGGCAAATACAATGAAAAGAACTATATTTTTCCTATTTTTCTTTGCATGTTGAAAATAGGTATAATTTTAAACTATATTTCCACGAACATTTAATCTCAATGATACAGTAAAAGAGTAGTGGCCTTTCTATGTGGATTCTTGGATAAGTGGTCAATGCGTTGAGCTATCAACGAGAAGTGCGGAACGTTCCAGTATTCGAACCCCACAACAACCACTCGGATTATTTAGTGTTGGAAAATTAACACCGTATATCGTGATAAAAGCAACGGATAAAATGAAACTAAATGTGTGTATACCAATAGACCGTATTCAGAGCTCTGTTTTGGCCAACGAAACCTGTTTCTTCTCAACTATTATTCAACGTCGAATAAACCGTTGAACAAGTGGACATGTCATTACAATTACAACGTTAACATAACGTTTTGGTACTAACGTTTAATCCACGTATTTCCAACGTTTGTGTGCTACTGGGGTTGGGTACCTAAAGGCTATGAATAGAGTTGAAATTCAACTAATGATGAGTGGTGGTTTAATGCCAACTTCCTCAGATTTCTCACTACTGTGTTTATATGTGTTAGAGAGAGACAACAACAGGGAGAGACAGAGAGAATCTGTTGAAGAGAAACGCCAATCTTAACTTTATAGTGATGAGTCAGCTCTTTCGTTTAGCTAAGTGTGGAGAAAGGACTTTTTTTATTTGTTTCAATGCTACAAAAGAAGTTTCAATCATTTGTCACATTCGGTTGAAAACAACTTTGTCAACTGTGTGAGCTTCAGCGCGTAGCAGCTGCTTACACACCATTTTGATTCTATCCCCGGTAAAGAAGAAATAAAGAAAAACGAATAAAAGGCAACGAATCACAAAACGAGTCGATAGTGTCATTAAACTTTCAGTTTCGGACACATAACAAACAATATTAGATGAATTTTCTCTTACTTGATTTTTTTTTCCTTTGGTGAGGAAGTTCCTCACGTAATGGAGAATGATTTTATTGAATTATCTTAACATAGGTTATTCAATTTATCTTTGAAATAATGTAACTACATCTCGTAACTCGTCCTGATGGTCTTAGGGCAAAAGTCACTGACTTCAGCCAACGAAGTTTCAAAGTCTGTTTCAAAAGACTATAGTGAAGGATTTTCCTCAGTGCAGGCAAGCAAATGATAGGTTTCTTCATCCCTTTGCCCTGAAGTCTTGTTCAACAATACTTATCATTAATTAAATCTTGAGACGTGATCACAACTTAGATGATAATATAGTTTCACAAAGAGAGTAAAACCAAACCGCCACCGGTCAGTTGTAGAGCGTGGGCGTAGCATTCGGGAGGTCGTAGGTTCGATCCCAGCGACCGACCATATTGACTGAGGTTTTCCAGGGTTTTCCTCAGTCGCAGCAGGCAAATGCTGAGATGGCACCTTCAATTTAGGCCCTGGCCGACACCTTCCCGAATCCTTTCCCCTCCTCTATTCCGGTCTGGGCCTTCGATGTGTAAAGGCCATAAATAAAATTCATTCACAAAGAGAGTAAATTATTTAGCGAGGAGGGTCACTTACACTGTATTTTATTTATTGTGGGCAACGAAGTACCTGAGAATATTTTGCCGTTAGCCTTATCCACATTTACCAACACGTTAAAACGTTGCTGGAAACACTTTGGAAAATGTTTGGAAAAGACGTTTGTGGACCCGACCACTTAGGCGCGAGGGGTTATATTGTGGCCTCAATCCATTGACAGATCTAAATCTTGAATATGCTACTATTTTTCGAAACTTAAATCGATTGAGGCCCAAGTACTTTGATATGTTATCTTGCAAAAAGTACAGCCAGAACTCCGCAACAATGTTACTTCGCATCAATCTGAAATGGGCAACAAGCAACATTGTTGCTCTCTCCAACACCAGAATTTGTTAGAATGTTGCCCAAGTGTTGAACGTCGAGAAAAAAAAAGCAACGTGTTGGTCAACCGTTCCTCACCAATGCTATCTGTAAATGCAGCCATGTGTGATATTTTCTGCCTGTTTAATTTTATTAGTCCGGCAGATAGGCCGCCAAAAACTTTTTTTTTATATAGGTTCGTTGAACATTTCAAAACTTAACAGAAAAGGGTTCATTAACTTGGTCCCCTCAACGGCACCAAATTTTAGACATAAATAGCCTATCGTCTTGCACCGCAACGGGTAAATAGTTATAAGCACATATATTTTGTGTGTGGGGGGGGGGGGGGGGAGTTAATGGTAGATTTCCGCCAGTCATTTTTGTCGAAAATAGATAGTGTATCGGTTTGCACTCGTTTTGCACCCAAGTTTCGAGTTTTTGCATCGCAATGGCTAAAAAGTTATAAGCACATATAAGCATTCTATCATTAAAGGCATAATCCTTTCACATATCTGCTGTACGATATCGCAAAGAATCACATTGAATGTATGATACTTTTGTTTTATTTATTTCTATGGATTAATTATACTTACTGAAAGGACACTAGGTGGAGCAGGCAATTTACACACTCAAAAGTTAGTCGTCAAATTATTAGGAATCTTTTATGAAAGGAATTACTTTAGATTATTTTGAACTTAACATTATGTTGTCACTGAAACTATTTTGGTGAAAGTGTTTTGCCTGGTAAGCGTGCTATTTAATACGAAAATACGAAACTTGCTATGATCTTATTGTACTGCACAAATGTGGGAAGCTGCAATGATGTCAAAGAAATAACATAATTACACCGGTTATGCGAAAGGAATCGAAAATTGAAAATTACAAAATTAGTCCAGTCATTATAGGCTCAAAATGCAGGTTTAGAAAAATAAAATCTTACAAGCAAGGGAATTTGTATGGACATTCTATATAGCTTTCTGATTAAAATGATAAAAAAAGATCCCCAAAAGTTGTGCTCCAGCCGCCATTTTGGAAAATGGCTTAACCCCGAACATTTTCGAAGGAAGTCACAGGTTTGGGTTTAAACGGATATAGCAAGCACATTAATTAGTCTATTGGTACAAATTATACCTCTTTAGATTAATAATAAGATAGGCTTTCATATGTTGTATAGCAGTAGCCTGTAGTCCCTCGTTTTGGAAAAATGGCGGGAAATATTTCAGATTTAACGCCTAAAATTCCCTTTTTCTAGCATATTCTTCATGCAATGTTGCACTTGCAAATAGACTCTGAATGAGTGTTGTGAAGCCGCATCACTAGTCGTCGGAGAAAGTGCAGCAAGATCAAAAGCTTGATGTACTTGTTGTTTGGCTATTAAATTACTTTATCTCTAATACATCAAATCATAGATCTTTCCGCTCTTCTTGCAAACATACAAGTCAAGTAGAAATTGTTCACCAGCTGAAACAATTTCCTCTTTCGAAGCCGAAGGCATATTGAAAATCTTTACAGTCGACCAAAGTTCAGAATCTTTCTGAAGAATGTTTAGAGCTTTCATTTTGCCCTGATTGTAGAGGTCTGAAGTGGTATCACAGCCTGAAACAGCATAAGCAAAAACAAGAACATCTTTTTGTTCTGGGATGCTAAACAATGTCTCTTTTTTCACTCTTTGAAGTTGGTCTGAAGAAATATATTTTGTCAGATAGAGTTGACTTTGCAGTGAGAAGAACAAGCAGGTCAATATCCTGACCAATCACAACGACATTCGATCCTGTGCTTGCTTTATCTATGGCTACTGAGACAACACTTTCAAATTGTATTTAATATCTATCAGTGTACGTTTACTAACATTGTATCTTGTTTGCATGCAGTGTTGCCGTTCTATAACCGCAGTAATTTGCAAAGAGGGAATTTTTGGAGTGAAGTTTTTGAAAATTCCCGCCATTACTTCCCTATATTAAACACTATAAACAACACCCGTACACCAATGGAATGCCTGTTTTATTGTGATTCAAAGGAGGTATAACACATACTTCAGCTGCAAGTTGAATGACGAAAGAAATTATCTCTGTGAAACGGTTTTGTACAGTTATGCATGCAGTTCAGATAAGCAAAAATAATTAAGGAATGAAACTTATTTTCATTGTTTCCCTTGAATCAATGTGTAACTTGGAGATTATCTTTATTGCGTATTAGTGTAGTGATACAAAAGTTAATGTATTTCTTGAAACAAAATGGCTATGAATAAATTTAGGGGCGAAAGTAATCATGTCGAAGTTTTTACAGTCGGAAGCATTAAAGATTGAAATGCGCAGAAAAGAAAATCTAGTCTAATTTAAGAAAGCGTCATATTTATGTTCAGTACAAGGTTAGTAAAACAATACATTAGGATGAAATTAACTGATATTAAAAGAACACATGTGTACAACTCGATTTGGCCAAGCTTAAATATTTGCTCATACTACTTATTCACACAAATCGTGTTTGTAAATTTTTATATTCTTAATATAATAGTTATTCTATCCATAACGTTGGTGAACAATACGATGCAAGTTGTTTTAATCCAGTCCTTCGAAATTCTTGCCGGAGTTCGAATCACTTGATAAATGTATTAGAAAATTAATATTTATGCATTGTGTTTTTATTATTGAAGTTACGACTGCAAATTCTCTACACCCATGAAAGCATTTACTGCCATGGAAATTATATATATATATATACTATTATCTTGAAAACAATTCAATTATTTGCATATTTTCTGTATGGATTGAAGGTTTTCAATCCAATATATTACAATTTTAACTTTCAACCAATACCAGTAATAAATTTTCGTTTCCTAGTCTACTCCTCTGCGTTGATTTGTTTTATAGTTTTTGGTCTGAGAACTTAATCATGATCTAAAAACAATTATTTACTGCCTGTCTACGTTTTAAAACTGACTGTTATTCAAGATGCTGTGGATAGATGTCACAGATTTCTTTTGCTTTAAGATTTCTTCTGAAATACAGAAAAGTTAATCATTATTGCTATACCATATAATTCTACTTTCGTTTCTGTTGTGAACTGAATAAATTCTTGATCATCTTTTCTATTGGATGCAGAGCTAGAGTTTGTAAGAAGTTTAAACAAACTCTCAAAGATACCTTTTGTCAAAATAATGTACTGTCAAGTCAAGTATAAACTTCAGTGAAAGTTAGGTTTGCTGTTTTCCGGCTGTTTTCGGCCAAGTGATGAAATCATATATTTCAGTAATATACAAATCTTATTCAAATAGTTGAACTAAATACTGACCACATAATTAAGAAACATATTCAGTTAAGGTTTTGTATTTACGTCCAACCACCAATTCAAATATGTCTACTAAAAGGCTTACTAAAATAAGTTTAATGACATTTACTTCAATTATAGACTTTGTCATTATAAAGGTTTAAACATGACACAAGAATACAAGTTGTAATTATTAGAAACAAAATTTCATTGTCGCCATGCTATTGTAGTATCGTCAGCAGAATATATCATATTAAAAAAGAGTTCGAAATGACCAACGAATGTGCTTTCATAAACCTCTTGGTAATCATGGCGGCCGTCAGCTAGCGCCGAAGAAATTATAAGTGAAATTACCAACTAATCCCCAGTTATTTGAAATCTATATAAAAATTTAATATTCAATAGTGACTCGAAGTAACATAATATATAATTTAGAATGAAATTCAAATTAATAGTGCGAAGTGATATTTACATAAGTTGAAGAGTGTTGTGATAGTTGTTGACGGTGGAATGGATGGTGACCATGACGACATCAAATCAAACAAACAAACATCATAAACCTTTGTACCTCGTATAACTTTTATAGAGGTATATCGGATTGTTACGTGGACGAACTGCACGTGATCCCCACGTTCATTCAGAGGTGAAACAAATGAGAGGAAGGTGAGCATTTCCTCTTGTAACCGGTTGATAGTGGTCACCACGGGAACGTCAATGAAAGCAAGTCAAGCGTGGGAACCCTAAACAGTTTTATACTGTACGAGTTTAAAATGAGAACGAATGTTAATTCAGAGAGAAGAAAGAATATTCCAGACATTTTGTAGGAGTGTAGTAAATGAGCGGGAGTGTAGGAGTGTAGTAAAACACAGTGCCATGGTGTTTTAGCAAATTCAAGCACGGCAATGAATCCCTCCAGGACTCACGACGTACTGTCCACAAGCTATAGACAATGAGGCACTCAAAGCGATTATTGAGGCCCATATTGGTTAAATATGTGGAACTTGGGAGAAACATTTATTGCTGTGAAGAAACCACTTAACAACCCCTCTATCAGTTTGGCAAATGGTATAAAGTGGGATGCTGGACTATTCCAGATAATTTAACGGCGGAGCAGAGAACAAGATAAATGCTTGCTATTTTTACTATCTGGTCAGCAGTAGGATCCGTTTCTGAACAGGGCTGAACTTGGTTATAAGTGGGTTCTTCATGACACTGCACAGTACCGTCATCATTAGTTGACACCACATAAACCCTCATCTTAAACAACCAAAATCACCACTGTATCAACGGAAGATTATGCCCTGCGTTTGGTGGACTGCTTGGGAGACAGTACATCGTCAACTTCAGCCACCTGGCCAGACAATCAATACGCTGTAGACTCGCAGCAATTACAACGTGTGCATAAAAAGGTGAAAATGGATTGTGAGCCGCAAACATGTTATCTTGTTACTGGACAACGCCAAGGTTGCTGCTAAGGTCGCCCATGAAACCATTACCCGATTTGGTTAGGAAACACTAATGGATCTCCCATATTCCTCTGACATTGTATCTTCAGGTTACTATTTGTTCCATTCGTTAGGCAACCATCTGTGAGGAGACGGTTACGACCGCCGACGAGGTGATACACGTGCTGGACAAATTCTATGGTTCACGTTACGCTGATCTTCCACAGTGGGATCCATAGTGTGCCTGAGCGTTGGAAACATATCATTCTGCTGATGGGGTCTATTGTTTGTTTCAGATGCTTCTTACTTCATGTCTTCGCGAGTCAAAAATCGAGATAACAGTATTGATGTCTTGCAGGAGCAAATACTAACAAAATATACATCATGTTCTTCAAATAAATAAATTAAAAGAATATAATAATAATACTTTAATAAGCTTATGAATAGTCAAGAGAACCAACCAATCCACGTTGTTCAGTGGATGATATTAGGGAATTCGCATCACTACTGGGAAGAAAGTCAAATAACACTGGTCCAAAAATTTTCACTTTATATTTTTTACATGAACGAAAATAGCCGTGCTTTATAGATTTCGATGCGCTGAACACGAATATCACGGTTAAAATTGTCTCCTACCTCAGGGTTACGAGTAAATAAGATGTTTACGTTTCACAATCACACTTATGGGACATTATAAAAGCTACACGCAAAGGCATTGTGACAACGGTGCCTCTGCCGTAAGTGAGGCGGACGCTTCCAGTACAGTTTGGCAACACTGCTTTACATCATGACTCGTGAGCACCATCGTCACATGAGCAGTGTCGAATGTAGAAACCAAATGCGAATTTAATTGTCGTTATTCACGGCTGAGTGCTCTTGTGCTGCGTTAGTTCACTTGTTACTGGAACTAGTGTCCTGCTGGTTGGCAGTGAATGTGTGTGTGAGGTGAAGTGTTGAAATTGAAGAATTGTGTTATTGTGCGCGTGTACGCTGTCAAAAAATGTCCCGCACCTGCATTAACAAACCTGATAACTTTTGTTACCTTTGTGCAGATGTTATTTGTGGTTCTAGAAGGCGACAATTGACTAAACCAGTGAAACAAGCATATGCCTTGTATTTCGGATGTCGAGTTGGAGACCAAGATAAATGGTGGGCTTCGCTGGTTTGTTGCACCTCGTGTTCGTCTACACTGAATGCTTGGATGGATGGCATAAACGTCTCCATAAAGTTTGGTGTGCCTCCTACGTGGCGTGAACCCACAAATCATGCATCGGATTGTTATTTTTGTATGGTACCTCCCTTATTGAAAGGAGTCAATACCAAGAGAAAGAAGAATATTCAATGCCTTGACATCCCATCTGTCATTCGTCCTGTGTCTCATGGTGAAGGATTGCCAGTTCCTGTTCACCCTCATGTACCACCATCAAGCAGTGATTGCGATGGTGCTGAACCGACACATACAACCGAAAAAGTGCAATCATCCACCAGTGACACTGACCCTACATTTATACCAGAATCGTCATCTAGAGAACAACACAAAATCACACAATGTGAACTCAGTGATCTGCTTCGGGATTTAGAACTTCCACAGCGTAAAGTCGAACTCTTGGCCTCACAACTGCAGCAGTGGAATCTCCTCTCTGACACAGTATGTGTGTCTGTGTTTCGGGAGCGTCAGAAAAAAACTTGAGGGTCATTTCAGTACTGAAGGCGACATTACATTCTGCAGTGACATTAACGGTTTGTCGGAAGACCTGAACATTACATACAAAGCAGACGAGTGGAGACTCTTTATAGATGACTCAAAAACAAGCCTGAAGGTAGTTCTGTTACATAATAGTAATGAAAGGCCGTCCATCCCTGTCGCATATACTGCCTTAGCGAAAGAAAGTTATACCATGTTGAAATCCGCTCTCAACTGTGTTAATTACAATAAGCATGAATGGCTGGTATCTGGAGATTTCAAAGTCATTGCGATGCTGTTGGGTTTGCAAGGGGGTTACACTAAGTATTGTTGTTACTTATGTGAGTGGGACAGTCGCGCAAGAGAAAAACACTACATACAGATGGAATGGCCTCCACGAACAGCTATCGTGCCTGGGTCAAAAAATATTGCCAAAGAACCTCTAGTGAATCCGAACAAAATTGTTCTCCCACATTTGCACATTAAGTTGAGACTCATGACAGTATTCGTGTTAAGGCTGTTCACATGAATGAAGCAGTATTTGTGCAATAAATTTCCACGACTCAGCACAGAGAAGATCACAATGGGGATATTCATTGGTCCACAGATACGACAGCTGTTGGGGAACACAAACTTTGAGTGCACTCTAAGCCCTGATCATCTGCATCCCTGGCGTTGTTTTCATAATGTCACAACATTGTTCTTGGGAAACAGGAGAGCCGAAAATTACAGGGACGTTGTGGACGAACTCATTTATGCTTATAAGGTCATTGGCTGCAACATGACACTGGAGATGCACTTCCTTTACTCCCACCTCGATGTGTTCCCAGAGAACTGTGGTGCATTCAGTGATGAGCAAGGCGAGCGGTTCCACCAGGACATTTCTCTCATGCAACAGCGGTACACAGGAGAGTGGGCTACTGCTATGTTGGATGATTTCTGCTGGATGCTACAGAGACATGCTCCAGACACCACCTACAAGAAGAAGGCAAAAAAACTTATCTATAAATTAGATAAGTTTAATTACTGTATCTATCCTATTGATTACGGTAGCAACATATGTGAAACGTAAAGTCCCAATTTACTCGTAACCCTGAGCTAGGAGACAATTTTAACCAAGATATTCGTGTTCAGCGCGTCGAAATTTATAAAGACCGGCTACTTTGGTTTTCTGCCAATAAAACCACTGTGGACCAGTGTAAATATTTTGCATCCACACTCATACTTTGCCCTTCTTCTCGTGCGTTGTCGTTTACCGATTGCTTCTTTCTTGTACCTTTTCAGTATGAAGCACTGTCTGACATTTCGTTTACAGGTGCGTCATAAAGTAGGTCCTCGAATTCACCTTCGACTACTGAAATTTTTCCTTAATAAATTCCCTCGATTTATGAAAAATATTCCAGTCTAGGTCAATGCATATGATGCTGCAGATCCACTCTGTCCAGCAATAAGCTTATGTCTCCAGAGTTGTAGAACGCAGTCTGAAGAAGAAGGTGTTATACTTCGGAAACTGTTACACTTTGTTTTTTTTTGTTTTTTTTTTTGTTATTAAAGTATAATCAGCCTTGTCAGAAAGCTATGTTTTTGTTTGTTCAAGATAGATACTAAAGTCTAAGTAAGGTAACGAGAAATTTATTCGAAAAGAAAGTTTCGTCACTTTCAATTGCGCTCTGTTGTCGACCTTGTCAATGAATCGCAACAATCCGTACATACATTGGTTGCATCTACTGATTTTTGTTTTGTTTTGGCAACTTTTATATCGAATGAAAAGATAAATTTAACGCTCTCTGAGTAGTTATATTTTCAGTGTAGAGAAAGTATGTTTTGGACATAGCACTTCTAAAACTCTTTCGAAACAGTAGTGTAATCCTAACGTAGTGTAATTACTTACTCCATGGCTTACGGAACTCACATGTTCATCGCCGTAGTAACAAACATTCGCCATCAGGATTTATCCTAGGCAAGATCAAGCCAGTTTTCATCGCAAACACCTATTTCTCGAAGATCCCTTCTAATATTGTCCTCCCAACGTCGTCTCGGTCTTCCCAACGGTTTCTTTCCCTCCGGCTTTCCAAACAAGATGGAATATAATCTTAGTTTCTCTCCTATCTGAGCTACATGGCCTGCCCATCTTAGTCGTCGTGATTTCATTATTCTTGCAACATCGGATGTGTCATACTGTCCGTGAAGCTATTCATTACGCAGTCTCCTCCATTCTCCAATCATCTCGTCCTATTTCGGCCCGTATGTCGTTCTCAAAACCTTATTTTCAAATCCTAATACGTGTAGAAAAAGTAACAAAATGGAAATTTGCAAAACAATAAACACAAGGCTATAAAATATCGAATTTTACTCTTTTTTCATTATTATTACATCTTTACTTTAGTTCACAATGGTTCGTGGTGTCTTCGGAATTTGCAACGTTAATTTAATTCATTTCACTACGTCATACAATGATGAAATTTTGTACAGCGACGTAAGTCGGGTGACAATACAATATTCCATTGGTATTTTCATATATTTATATTATATGTATTTATATATTTAAAAAAACATATTTTAATATTTATTTTAAATATGGACTTCTTTATCCTAAAATAAATACTAGCCTGGGTTTGACTGATTGCAGAACACTATATGATTTGGATCATAAAATATTTAACTTGAGAAAATGTATCCGAACACTGAAATAACTCAAGAAAGAATAATAAGAATAATAACTTTTTAAAGATATACATTTCTTAAACAATTCGTACAAGAAAGTAAAAAAAAAAAATTATTTTGTTTATGCATGGCTAAAAAGAAAAGCAGAGGGGGCGCTCTCATCTACAATCACTTTATAAATTCTTGAATTGGCGCGCCCCACGCTTTGCTTTTTAGTCATGGATATTTTTTTTTCTTTACTTTCTAGTACGAATTGTTTAAGAAAAATAGGGTAAGGAGGTACAATTTCGAACACTTCAGAAACTTTTTTTATTTTGTGGACAAATGAAACGTAAGAACATGACAATTTTTGGTAGAAACAAAGTTCCAAACTCATGCGCTGTGTTACAGAAATATTGACGAAAAACAATTGTTACACTGTCCATAAGGATACATTTTCGATTGGGAAAGAAGCGTTCAGATATGTACCACATCAGGGACAATTCTGAACACAGGTAGGTACAATTTCGAACACATGCATTTGCCACAAAAAAAAAAAAAACTGTTTCCTACCTTGTGTACCTACACATACTTCGTGATACCACACGTTGCAAGACTGGCATCGTATCCGGTCGCATTTTACCAGGGATTCTTCACTATAATAGCCCAACTGACAGAAGCCACATATATCGTAATTTGCTGGAGCTAATGTCTTTCTCCCATGCGACAATCTTTCTGTGCCTTGAAGCTTCTTCTTTCCTGGAGTAGGCTGGTTAACAACAGATGCTTTCTTAGTCTGTACCTCAGCAATATGAACTTTGCTTGTAAGATAGACCAAAGTGAGCAGTTTTCTTTTACGTATCGATGGTTCTTTTCAGGTGTTTTGAGAATGCTACGGACCATAGCATTTTCTGGAGAACCGGAGGGATTTGGTGTATCTGGAAGAATGGAAGGTCTATCGTGTTCCTGTGGTGTCGGTGAATCATCCACTTGCGATGTCCTTAGTTTCAACTCTGCTCCTAGACTGGTTGTTTTCTGCGGCAGATGATATGAAGAGGAGGGGAAGGAGCAAATTTGTCCTTCGGAATAATGGCGTCCGAAAATGGCATAATTCCAGTACATGCGAAACCCTTTGTGGCAGAGTCAACAGAAGCTGCCTCATTCCAAGCCTCGCAACATAGAGGATTAAATCTGAGTTTCGACAGATTCTCGTTGGGATGGCGATGCTACCAATATGTTGCTTTCCTGTGGTAGTGTGCCTTCAGAGATTTGAACAAAGTTCTATCTAAAAGTTGAAGAACATGCGTGCTATGGAGTGATAGGCCCACGAGCTCGATCTCATGTTCCTGGCAGAATTTCAGAGCATTGAAATTTATGTGGCTTCCATGATTGTCCAGTATAAGCAAAACCCTGCCAGGCGTCTTCTATGTACAAAAATGTTCCAACCACCTAAGGAACAGGTTTTCATTGATGTAACCGCACTCGCTCATCTCCACAATTGAACAGGGAGACAAACCATCGTTGTTCCGGACGCATCCTGACACCTTTGCAAATTATCATCGGTGGAATGTACGAGCCAGCAGCATTGGAGCGACGTCACGTTTTCCTCTTTCTTATCATTTGTTAGTGACACGACTTCACGGTTCCAATTTTGACTTACTGTTTTCATGAGTCTGTTATTTAAAGGGATTCCTGTCTCTTCGACGTTGTATATGTATTAAGGCTTGTCAAATAAGTCAAATTCAGTCATTACAGTTTTCAAAATGCGAAAGTAGTTTCTTACTTCTTGTTCATTCATACCCTGAGCTCTAGTTCTCGATAGTCCATCTGGTTTTCTCAAACCTATGTTTGAGTGCCTCTTCATAAAGGCTTTGAGCCAATCATCACCTGCTATCTCCACATCTGGATTCCATGGGTGTCGAATTCCACAAGCCACAGGCACTTCAAAAGCAACCCGTTTCACTTGCACGTGTGTAAGCCCTAATCCTCTATTTTCAAAATATACTAATCTGCCCACCAAAGCCTTATCCATTTCTTCCTACAATATGGTGGGATGTCCAATTTTTGTCTGTCACCCGTGGAATGAGTCCCACCTGCCTATGCTTTTCCTTGCCTACGCGGTCGTGGAGGGTGCCCAGTGGAATGTGACATAACGAAGATATTCCTTTTAACGACAAATCACCTGATATTACGCTCTTCTTCTTTTCAGTTTTCCGTCGTAGCATCTGTAATGACACAATAGGAAAGTCACAGTGAGAATGCTACTTCACAACTGTTTGATATGTCCATTCATCCTAGTGTTCAGAATTGTCCCTCATTGGTGTTCGAAATTGTACCTTTGGCTGTCTTTTGTCAACGGCTACACAGTTACAAACGTTGCTCATAGATGGCACTTGGTGTACCTTGCTTGCTTCCACCAAAGACCATGCAATGTTTTACAGTAAACTAATAACCAATATTTCGCAATTAAGCACAACGACACAACGTCAAACAGTGAGTGATTTTATAAAACAACAGTATCTACGGATGATGTACATTCCTTTGCTGGAAGAATAATTTCTGTACGTCCTCAACAAACAGCTACACACACAATTCTATGGGGAACACACACGAACATAAGTACCTATTGACGCCATATACCTCACTCGGTGTTGTCAACTTGTGTAACTCGACAAATGGCGCGAGAGCTTAGCGTGTTCAGAATTGTACTCGTTCGAAATTGTATCTCCTTACCCTATATCTTTAGAATATTCTTTTTATTATTTTTATTATTATTCTTTTATAATTCCTCTATTATTCGTTGTGCAAATTTCAACTTTTCAGACAACAGCAACATGATAAACAGTCGGTTTCTTCCTTAAGACGAAAAAGAGCAAACCTTGGGTGGCTGGCTATCTCAGTTGTTTTTCTTAAGCAAACTGATCCGAAACCAACAGAATTAATGAAATTACTACAGTATTACCTTGTGTTTAACTTCACCAATTTTTAACTTCATTTACCATAATATCGTATCAATCTGTAGTATGGCATATTTTGAGCTAATTTAAGACCCTAACTTCTTTACGAAATATAATTTTCCATGTGTATTAAGTCAATCTAGTTAGACGTTAAAAGATGGAAATTATCTTAAAATCTACCTGACAAGTAGTTCCTTTGTATGCATAACAATCTGAGATAAGCTCGCAGACGAGTGCCTTGTTAGCTGCTGTTATTTTAAATGGCACCCATGTTACCATCTTGACATTATTGCCATAGGGTTAAAATATATATATATATATATATATATATATATATATATATAAAAATGCGAATTTTATCACATGTCGCGAATAGTTTACCAGTAGTAAAAATACAGTATATTCTTCAAGAAATCTGAAAAGTTTATAATAGAAGTTTGCTGTTACCTTAAATTTTGGCGGAAGAATCGGGAAATAAATTCCCGTCCTAGTTTGAACATCCATTCAGCACGTTATTGATTTCCGAAAAGTCTCTAATCGGTAATTCCCGAAACATCTTAACAATTTCATTCCGAAAGTTTCTCGATTTTATCAGAAACTTTCTTTCCTCGCCATCGTCTTTTCTTGACAGTAAAGATGTTCTTTGCTGATACTACTTAGTCCATGAATACATTGTACGTTGCTCCGTGTTGAATTATTCTGTGAAATTTCGCAAACCAGTGACGTATAGTGCGTTCAATATCTTGCTTCTTCCTCACTCCCTGTTATTAGACGTCACTGAGCACAATGTGAAGTTTCAACCTATAGAGGAAAGTCATTGTGAGATAAACATTCTCCATTTTCGGCTAGTACGAATTCCACGTCGGGCAGCAAAACAATAAAAATCAAATTCTACTTCAGTGTTAAAGACAGTAGATAAGTTCAGTGGACGAATACTGGCACAGTTACCCTATTTATTAGTTCAAGCTATTTCTTACTTGTGTGAGTATTCGAACGTATTTTCTGGTGTTTTTCTAATCAAGTATTTTTGTTATTAGAAGAAAAGAAAGCGTAGGAATTCACAGCACGTGCTTTTATTTCTGATGGATTGACTTTGCTTAATCATTGTTGGGTTACCCAGAAAAATAATCAGAATTTTGCTGATTTAATGAACAGACTCTCACCATGGCACTACTTATGAACGGTTGCGAGATCCTGATTATGAAGTTTCACATACACTGTAAAAAAAAAACACTTTCTTACACTTTCAGGGCACTTTCAAAAGCGGGAATCTGTTTTAAAAGTGTACGAATTATGTAAAAAAATGCTGTGAAAGTGTTCGAATGTGTTCCAAGCAAAATTGTAATAATTTGTATATACTTTTTCAGCACCTTTAAAGCACTATTTTTCTTAGTGTAGAATGTGAACATTTTTTAGCACAAACGAGACACAATATCTGGTATACTTTATTCTCACCTACTGTACATATTTGTACACTTTTGTACACTTTTTTACGTTAACTATATTTTGTAATTATCTAAGTCCATACATTATACGCCAGAAATAGTTCACATTAAACTCTATATAATTTGTATTTGTGTCTCGTCATATTTTTTCAAGAAAAGCAGGGACTAACATAATTTTCAGTTGTATGACTTATTTATGCTCATGAAACGTTTTTTTAAATCCAGCCTTGAGGATGACTTTAATGCTTTACGTACTAAGTTTACGTATTAATCGGTCAAGCCTTCAGTTGAGGTACCACCCTGACATTCACCTTGTGGGACTGAAGAAACCCCTTGAAAACTTCAGGCCAAATTGCCGGCAGTATGAGAGCACCAAATTCCATTCCGAAGTGAGAAAAATTAAGATGCCTCCGTACCAACGTTGCTTCTTGTGTGTGTGAGGTTTCATATGTTTAAGGATCTGTACAAATGAAAAGCAATAACGAAATTTCGGAAAACGCCCAGTATTATTTGCGTATGTGAATAAAATGAACTGTCTGAGATTTTGACATTATCTATGAGAAATTAGAATACGCGTAATTTACGACTTTATACGCCTATGCAATTTCGGGTTTCTAATTTCTTAGCAAAAATAAACAGTGAAAATATCAGGCAGTTCATTTCATTCACATTCACAAGTATTATTGGGCTCGCTTTCGAAAATTTCATTATTTCTTGTCATTTGTTCAGCAATATAAAAATATTAGAACACACAGACGCAGCGTTGGTACGGAGGCCTCATAATCACGGCAGCTGTATTATTATGATTATTATTAAAACATTATCTTTTTCGTGCCTCTTAAAACTAAAGGTAAAAAAAAAAACGTTTTCTTCCATGTAATATTGAATGGTGAAATATTCAAATACACTTGTTATATGCGCAATGTGTGTGTAAAAAAAAAGTCTATTTCTTTCGAAACTGGTTTCGATTATTGATTTTTTAATGCGCCACTTTCTTACCCTGTTTTGATTTAGATAATATTCTATACACAGGTGTTTCATGTATCGTTGCCAGGACTGCTGTTTTAACACTAGATTTCCTTTTTGCACTGTCTACACTTTTCACGGGGTTCTCCCGGTTCCTTCCACTTTCTTCATTCCACAAAGTTTCTCATCATCCTTCCTTCGGCCTGAGCCAAAGTTTCCTCAAGGTCGAAAATAAGAATTCAGTTCCTCCTACTTACTTCTCGAATTCAATTCATTCATCTCTGAATGGTTCTGACCGTGATAGTGTAGAGGAAAGGGTGCAGGCCGTAGTTAAGGATACTTTATCAGCATTTGTCTGGTGCGTCTCAGGAAAACATTGGAAATCCTTAATTAGGATGGTTGGCTTCTGGTATTGAACCCAGGGCTTCCGAAAAGCGAAACCAACGCGTTGCGATGTTTTACTACTTGCCGATGTTTTTTCTACTTCCAGGCTTGCGTTCAAATACTAATTGGAAGTCAAACAATAATCGACATCTTTAATATCACGTTAATATTCATTAAATACTTTATTATTTAATAGAAACATTGCTTTAAAAATAATTTGCTATTGAATTTTATGTATTTAAGGCCTTTAGGCATCTAAGGCTCAAGGCGGGATAGGGAAGGGGAAAGGATTTGTCAGGGCCTATGTTGAAGGTGTCATTCCGGCCTTTGCCTGGTGTGACTGAGGAAAAACCTGGAAAGACCTCAGTCATGATGGTCGTCCACTGGGATCGAACCCATGACCTCCCGAATGCTACGCCAACGCTATAATATATTTTTTTTTCTAATTTGACCTAAGCGGCTTTATTATGTAATGTTCTCAACTGTTCAAAACTGTGTTGTATGTATTGTTAAAACATACTCACAAACTTCCATGCCCGAGGCAGGATTCGAGCCCACAATCCTTGGGTCGGTAGACTATCGCACTAGTCACTCAGCAATCTGGACCGACATACCACTGAGCTACAGCGGCTCGGTAAGGGCTCATTTTCATGAAAGCTTGCTTTGTTTGCGATTTAGGTGAATAGCCAATTGAAACACGTGGTGTTTTGTGGTGTGTTTATTACATGTTGTAACGTGTCTTTCAATTGTCTATTCACCCAAATCGCAAGCAAAGCAAGCAACGCAAACGTATTTGAAAATCAGCCCTAAGAATTTGCTATTGTCTCCTGGTGTTAAATAGAATTTCTCTCTGTTGTTTTTGTCTGTTTTTTCAAATGTTGTACTGGCAACACAGGTAATCTGTTATCTTTTACGACGAGACTTACATTCACTGCGCCATCTAGTTTATCTTTTTTCACCTGTACAGAAGAAATGCACAACGAGAGGAGTGAAATAAAGAGTAAAATAAGGTAAGTTAACTTCATACTATGTAGTTGAATACTTTAATATATTTATTTTATGTAGGCCTTAATATTATGTAATTATCGGGCGATCTTGTAAAGAAAATGACCATGGAGTTTGCGTGAACGAAGAAAATGGTGATGGAATAATTTAGTTCCTGGGGTGGGTCTGATCCAAATATGAGTAAAGACCTAAAAATATTCTAACCTGTCTTTTATGGCAGTAGAAACAAAGCATAATTTTTGTCCCTAACTTAAGCTTATATCTTTAGGAGATAAATATTCCCTGAGATGGTGTTCAACATTCAAAGAGCTGCCCACGTATTCAATACAGCGAATGAGTTTGTAGTGTCGCTTTTGTCCACTCCTAGAGAATTTGTAACTTTGAAGTTGCTAGTTTTTAGGAGCGACTTATTGATGGGTGGCCCGGTAATCCAACTGCTAGATATACTGCAGGGTTCAATTCTGTAAACTTACATTTCTTTTTTCCTACATAAGTAAGAACATTAGCAGAGTTAAATAATTATTATCTCGTTACGATTATTATTACTAAATTGCGAGACGACCGAGGAAAGCATTTTGTCATAATGCGCAGGTGTGAAGGGATAAGGTCGGGAGGGGGTAAGGAAAAGGACGGAGTGTGGGTGCTGAAAGTCATGAGCCTAGGGCGCCTAGATGCATAAATCCGGCCTTGGCTTTAACTTGAAATCTTTATTTTTTTTTTATTTTTTTTTAGTTTTCAAATTGGTTTGGATGACGAAGCATTTTTTGACCATCTTTTCCTTGTTTTAATTTCTTCTTGTTCCTAAGATATTGACCTATGATATTATTGATAAAATGCTAGGTGTTCTTC
>JAGDQP010015214.1:0-43306 GCA_022664845.1 Lepisma saccharinum | reverse complement strand
TTTGTCCGCTACGTGTCGCCACTCTCTCTTCAAACTTGTGCTTTGTGAACACGTGAACTTCGCTCTCTTCCTCTATACTTGAAAAAGTGTGAATACACGAAATATAGTGACTTTTTTTGTGTACATGTGAATATGTGTGATCTAATGCAAAAGTAAGCTGTAAGTATTATCCTTTTTTCTCCTTCATTTGTCTTAAATTTACCTTATATACATATATAAAGGATCAAAGTCATGTTTTCTACACTAGAAAAAAAAATATGCCCTACTCTCTTGAAATAATTTCTCGAGATTTCTCAATTTAATCTTGGGGCTTATTTTTTTGTTCAGAGACAATTAAAAGTTTTTGTTTCAAGTGTTAAGAGAATAGAGGAAGCAAATGTAACTGGATGTTAAGTTCTTGAGAAACTGGATTGTCTATCGAACAAAATAAGATGTAGAAAGGAGGAAGAATTTCATACGCTTAGACTACGATCTCTATTGAAGGAACTTGAAGATGAAAGGTTGTTGAAAATGAAGCAAACTGAAGAAATTATATGATACCATTATTGAATATCTAGAAAAAATGTCTGCTTCTTTAAAGGTTTTCATTTTCTTAAAAAAAAACTGGATTCAGTTAAATTCTGAACCAAGCTGGAAGTCTAAGGTATGAGTCTGGTATTGATCAAAACATTTTGGACATTGTCGCCAGTCTCGGACTGGCCAGGGCCGGAATCCCGGCCGGGGCCCCACCCTCAACTTCGTTTTTTTATATAAATTTTTAATCCTTATGTAATTATCTACAACATAACAAAAAGAACTACGAAATTCGGGCCTACATCAGATGCACGTCACTGAGTATTCCCACAGACATCAGAAAGTCAACCGTAGATCTTACTACGTCCAGAAGGCCCCGAAAGTTACTAGGATGTACAACAGAAATAGCATTTAGAAAACATGGCACATCCGTCATTTTTCGTTCAATTATGATGATCATTATAGCCTGAATTTACAATAGAGCAAACAGAATGGGACCCCTTTCCTACACTACAGTAATTGAATTTATGTTATCAGTAGGGCTAGGGTAATTACATATTTTGCATATGTAAGTATATATTTAAGGATTTTTAAAGTAAAATGAATACATATGCAGGTGAATTATGTTCGAAAATAAATTGATGAGCATATTTCTGTACGCATACCAACACCGACAATATAATGTATTACTTTTCTTCTGGATTGTCTTTTCTTTGCTTTTTTTCTTCAAATTTTTTCTGTTTTTTTTATGAAATGTAGTAACTAACCCATTGTCACCTCAACAATCAATGCTGTGTTGTTTTGTTTTGTATCCTAAACACCAAAAAAGTGGTTTTTTGAATAATGTATTTCTGTCTTCGGTTATTATGTTGCTACTACAACTAAACGCTAAATTTGTCGAACTAAAAGTTATTATCTATATTGTCTGTCTGTCACTTGAAAGTAGTATAAATCAAATGACTTTGAGGGAGAAACAGTGAGCTATCATGTTAGTTTTTTTGACTGACCTCATTAACAACTATTGACCCTGTAGTTTGTATTCCATAAAAAAAAAAAAACGGGACATTTTAGCGGTCCGGCAAACGTCTTTGGGACACCGGGACAGAACTCTGAGAAAAGGACGATCCCGTATTTTACGCGATGTATACGACTCCTACAGTGGGGCCCCTATACTGCTCTCCCAGTCCGACACTGATTGTCGCAGAAGGTTATTTGTTTGATGAATTCAGTTCTATTGTATATGTACTAGAAAATAGGGTAAGTGAATGGAATCTTGGGGAAAGTGGTCTGACCCAAAAATCTCAGGAGTGCAAATATATCCTTCAATAATAATCTTGTTCTAGTGGAATCTCCGTTGGTAATTCCAGGAACTAACGCTTCAGTGGAGACAGTATTCTCAATAATCAATTCTCTTTGGACAAATGAAAAAAATGGGTTGCATGTTGACGTAATCAAGGCTGTTATAATTTTAAAACCTTATTTTCAGAATGTTTATCGTAATGCGACACACAAAGTTCTGCAACAAAACACAGAGCTTTTTTTTACTCAATACTTTCAGCAGGAAAGTACAAGAACGTAAACTGCTTATATAAAATTAAGTTGCCTTCTTCATCTTGCTAGGTTAGTGATAAATGATAACCATGTGAAATGATGTATCAATGTTTGTATAAGCAGTTGTTTCTATTGGGAGTAAGATCTGTTTTACAGTATTTATTGTGAATATTTCTGAAGAAATGGTTCTGTAAACATATTTTTTAAAATGTGAGCTAACTCCAAAGAAATCCTCACGTAAATTACAAGTACCCTGCACTACAATCTGCAGTATTTTACACAAATTAGTGAGTTTACATGCATACACGGTACAAATTACACCAGACGACATCCAGGACAGCGGTATCTAAAACGCTGATATATTATTATCTAAATCGAGTTTGTTTTTCCGATGAAGCTACGCTTCTTATCTGTGAAAAGGTGATAATTTTCGTGAAAGGAAAAAAATAAATAAAAATTCTGTCAGTTCTGCATGTTCGTCAATACTGTCATGAACTTCTCGAATAAGAAACATTTACCGAGGTAAAAATTGCTTACTCTTGTGACAATGCTCTGTGTGACCATTTGCACGGTAAGTACAAGATTGAAAGAAAAAATAATATTAATTTGTAATGTGTAAAAGTAATTGTGACTAAAGAAGTTGAATTTTATTGTACATGTGAAAAAATTACGAACTGTGACAAATTTTGGAGAAAACTAAACAAAGGTGAAAAAATATTTATGCTGTATTTTATTCTAATTTTGGGTGACAACAGAATCGAGAAAAAGCATTTAAAATGCCCCTGTCTCTGTACCTGGATATTATATGGCAGGCTGATTTGCTTGATCTATCAATGTATTCAAATAACGAAGCTATCAATGTACAATTTAGCTTTGTACAAGACGCGTGAAGATTCGATGGTATACTTTGTATTATTTGAGAGCCTTAACAAACCTGGACAAATCACGGTCTTTCATGCTCGTTAACCCTAATTTGTAACTTACGTATGTCACGCCAGTGAATTTGCTGTAGAATCCCGCAAACTACATCTCTAACTGAAACAGTGTGATCATCAGAGAACTACTTCATGAACCCCAAATGAAATCAGTAAAACAAGTATTGTTTCACTTCTGTATAACGATCACAGGTAATCGTTACTTAATTTTGTGTTCATGACATACTGTATCCACAATGTGCTTCTGACCAATATTGCAGATATGGGGAGGGGGCACAAAATCGTTGAAGATAAAATACAGCCTTTGTCCCAAAAGTTCCAGTCCAGATTGATTTCTTTTTTCCTATATGATGAGAAACAAATGCAACGTGTCAGGTTGTACCTTTGAAAGTCTCCTTGTGTAGAGCTGAAAGTATTCAAAGCAGTTCTTGAACGCTTCTTCCATTGTATGAACTGAAGTTGTATGTGGACAGACCATTTCATATACTTACTTACTCTATGGCTACGGAACTCGTAAGTTCATCGCCGCAGTATCAAACGTTCGCCATAGGATTCTATTCTGAGCAAGATCAGTCCAGTTTTCGTCACAAACACATACTTTTCGAAGGTCCCTTCTAATATTATCCCCCAACGTCGTCTCGGTCTTCCTAACGGACTCTTTACCTCCGGTTTACCAACCACAATGGAGTATAATCTTCGTTTCTTCCCCATACGAGCTAAGTGACCTGCCCACCTTAGTCGTCGCGATTTCATTATTCTTACAACATCGGGTGAGTCGTAAAGTCCGTGAAGTTCTTCATTATGCAGTCTCCTCCGTTCACCAGTCATATCGTTCCGTTTCGCCCCGTATATCTTTCTCAAGACCTTATTTTCAAACACCCGTAATTTATGTTCATCTGCTAGGGTCGTACTCCAACTTTCGCAACCGTAAAATAACTGTTCTGTAAATCTTCAATTTCAACTTTCTTCATACTAATCGCGAGGTTAGGAGTTTCTGGACTGAATACAAACATCCGTTGCCCGATGCTAAGCGACTTTTAATTTCTTCCGTGACCTCGTTTTTGCTTGTTACATATGCTCCCAAGTTTTTAAATTTGTTTATTTTCTCAATGTTCTCATTCTTAATTGTTATGTATCCATTTCCTTCATTCTCAGTGTTTCGGCTTATTATGTATTGATATTTACATGGTCGAAATGTCTGCCTTCCACAGATGGTTTTAGAGGAGGGAATAAAAGAAGGTAACAAGGGAACAGGTCAGTTTCCAGAAGATCGGTGCAAATCTCGACAAGTTCCGATTTTAGTTCAGAGGAACATTCTTACATTAAGATATCGTTCTGCAGGTCTTTACAAGGTTTCTGAAATGCTTATCTCTTCCGCTAATATTCGCACCATCGACTGCAGGTTTTTCGACCAAACAGTACTACACTTTCCTCATTGTATGCTATGTTGACGGTCTTGTATATCTTGCATCATTGTGGACGTCCTCTCTTCTCTCGCGAAACCGCAATGCCACTCTTTCTAATGCGTCGATTTCATGTGCCCACTTGCAGCAATTTCCACGTTTTGTCTCTTTCCACACAGGTCTTAATTATTTTTGTTTGTTTCTCCATCTCAGCTAATGACGAGAGTGAATAACATACAAGCGTGTAGGTTCTCCACTCCGCTAAGCCTAAAGTATCAAAACTTATTCGGCAATCTGTGAAGCCTTCGACTACGGTACGGTCTACAGATTCCCGAGCGAAACAATCTGGGAACTTTTGCGACGAAAGCTGTAAATCGCGGAATTAAGCAATATTTTAAATGCAATCCGTCAGTCTTGTAATTTTAAGATTTCTAATCATCCCTACGTTAAATAAAATAAAAAAACCTCTAGGAAGGATCGATAATGCAGCTTTTTTTTTTTTTTTTTTTTTTGAACATCTGTCCAGACATAATAACCCCTTTCATTTTCGACTAACGATTCGTATTACGAACGCACAAATATCACTTCTATAATAAAAGCGAATCGAGTTTGTAGCTAACTTATACACAAACGTAAACTCAAAACTACAACTCTTGAAAAACCTTTTCAACATATTACCATATACGACGTCTTTATGTAAAGTGATTTAACAACTAGAACAAATTTTGTTGTCGCCGGTAAGCTTCCAACCACTTCCAATTACTGTACATGAAGATAAGGAATACACAATTTATGCATACAGAAAAGGTAATTTTTTACATATGCAGTTTCAAAACGTTACAAAGCAAAATTTCTGCAACACAGACTGGTATCAAAGAATAATTTATCAATACATGTTAATTAGCAACACGAAAGTTAATGAGTCAAGAATAGCATTTGAAATATAAACAAGAAGAATGTGAGCAGCACCTACTACTGTACTTTTTTTTTTTTTGTATATATGAAAACTTTTCTTTTCATAGTACTAAGCTCAAGTAGATAGAAGTGACCGTGCCTGAAGATAGAGTGCTTATGCCTAATAATCGATTAAGGTTTAAATGGATTCGGAATCTACGAAGTTTGTAGTTCTGAATCCAATTTGTCCTACATTTTCAGAGTTTGGATCAAGGAAGATACAACAGAGTTTACCTTAAAAACTTGATTCTTCAGGCATGGTCGAAAAAGAGGTTTCTTTCAAGAAATTTCGAAACATGCGTAGTTTCTAAGCTACAGATACTCTAATATGACACAGATTCGTCACAAGTGACGTAATATCTCGAAAAATAACGATGACATGTCAGCTTAGCAAATTACAATCAAAGTTGTGCCCAATACATGGATTTTACAAAGTTCATGATGAAGGAGTGCCGCACAAAGGGTTTTTCTTATGTATGAACTTCATTGTCAAAAATTAACATTGACAATCATAGAAATCCCCTCTAAGCTGCATTATTTAATCAAACTTTACTCAAATACATCATTGGGTACAATTCTGATTGTGATTTGTCTTACGTCATTATATGTCGACGTGCTACATCATTTGTGACGACGCTACGCCATATTTTCGTTCCTTTAGCTCAGAAATTACGAATATTTCCAAATTTTTTCAAAGGAACTGTTTTATTGTTTCGACCTGAGGAGTTCACCCTTCGATTTATGACAATCATTTTTTAAAAAGTCTGTATATCTGAAGCGTCTGCCTTTGAATTCCATCATTGTCTCTCTTACATTTCCCGAAAGAAATAAACTGCTCCCAAATGCAGTTACAATATTTGAAAATACTGCACATGAAATACAAACGAACACAAACATCTGTCATTTACGTGGAAGTATCTGCATCTGCTGACATCACGCAAAAAATTATATTCTGTCCTTCCTTCAATTGGAAAATAGAACGGAATCCAACAGTCTTCTCGGATCTAACTGTTGACTCCAACTAAGCACATACATACAACATATAATTCAACACATGCAATCGAAAATATTTTGACGAAAACAAGGAAAAGAGTGTACACAGAGAAACATTTTACATGTTTGCAAGAAACAACACTGTCTATCCACTGATGTAAAATTTCATCTCTAAGGCAAAGCAATATCATACTCCAACAATAGTAATATTTGACAGAACGACTCTCAGTGAATTATAGGGAAATACACTAAAAGTTCCACACACGACCCGAATGAAATCAGAAAAGAAGTACATGCACAGCAGCAATAATCAATAATATACTACAAGACAAAATATGTAATCAAGAATTAATACATGCACATTTCACAGTTTCGCCTTTGAATTTTCACTGTGATAAAATAATCGTATACAATTAGCTTCTGCTTTCGTTAGCATTTAGTTTCACATGTTCATGTTCAGTGTGCACTGTCTCACTACTTCCAATTTGTTTACTGTTGTTCTGCATCATATTTTGTATACTGTTCAATTAGAATATAATCCAAAAGCATTTCTCATGACAAATGAACAATGGAGTTCTATTTTCTACATTAAAATAATCGCTTCTACATTATGTGTAACGCAGACCATCTCCTCGATTTAGGTGCTTATTCAGATGTCCTGGTATAACGTTATTTATTATGGCTTATATAAAGTAAACTAACCTACTCTTAAGAAACTTCACTTACTTGTGTATCCTCTGTGAACCTCTTGTAGTGAATAAAAACTATTCTAAATCAACGTGACGTTTCGGTATAAACTGAGGCCTTTCTCAAATACTAAAGCACGAAAGACAGACGAGAATATAAAGGAAAGGAAACCTAATATAACGAAAAATAAAACATGGTTTCAATGTAAGATAAAATAAAATGAATTTTATGGGCAGTAACAATGGTTTCAATGTGTATTGAATACGGAATTACCATGTACTCGGGTAGAATAACAGAAATTTAATTAAAAGTGTTTTATATATAGCTACTCATATCACCAATTCTCTCTTTCTTTCTTTACTTTCTTTGCCGTGGGCATGCCTTTAGCGAAATGCTGCCACTTTTTAATTTGTGTATGAAATTTCCAGACTCCAGTCTGTATTTCCAATCATGTAAGTAACATCTACCTCATCAATTGATCTATATCTAAATGATAAAATAAGATTGAAAAATGCTACTTACGTGATAATTAGAGACCCTCGAAAATCATGAGTATGTATTAGCTTAAATCTTGAGTGCAAGTGACTAAAATTCTTGAGTGCTAATGACAAAATTATTGAGTAGAAATAAAAATTACAAATAATACTTCTTAAGCAATTACCACTAAATTTATTTTGCAAGCTTTTCCACTTATACTTTCTTTAAATATTCTCTCCAACATGTATACGTACTGATAATGATATATGTCAAGTTCAGACAGCTGCCTCGAATGCATAGGATAACACAAGCTCCAGGTCTGTCACCTTCAAATTTGTTCTTCTGTTCGTGAACATACACGAAAATTTTGAAACAGTTTCATGTCAAGGTCAACATTCGACACTGGTATCCACACAGATTCTGTACAAACACCATTCACGAAAGTTTTACACTCACTATGAAGAGCAGTCAAACCCTCAAGAACTGACAAACTTTCATTTTTCGATAGCATTTCTTTCAATTCAACGTACCCTGCAAACAATCATCAAAAGGAACGCATTTAAGAAATAGGACTTTCGAGAACACTGTAATAAGGTTTGGTCAAAATACTTTTCCTGTCGAAACCATTTTGAAATATTCTCCAGAAAATCTTTTCCTGGATCATTTGCCGAACCGAACTAGCGAGGTATTAAATAGCTAACTGAATTAAGTCTCGGAAGTTTTACGAAAACTGCCGTAGCATATCAATCATTCTTGAATAAGATTAAAATTTACAGAATTTCTTCAAAGGAACTGTTTTATTGTTTCGGCCTGAGAAGTTCACTCTTCAATTTATGACAATCATTTTTTAAACAGCCTGTATATAAACAAGCGTTTGACTTTGAATTCCATCCTTCTCTCTCTTACATTTCCCGAAAGAAATAAACTGCTCCCAAACGGTTACAATATCTGAAAATACCGCACATGAAATACAAACGAACACAGACGACTAACGTCAGTCGCATTTACGTGGAAGTATATAGCTCTGCATCTGCTGACATCAAGCCAAAACTTCTATTCTGCCCTTCCTTCAATTGGAAAATACTGACTAGTTATAACTTCATTTCAGAACGGAATTCAAGTCTTCTCGGATCCAAGTAAACATAAAAATTCGTGAATGAAGGCCAAATTCGGAAAATTTACGATATAACAGTACCCTTTCCCCTGTTATAAAAATACTATTTTTTGTGGTTCCCTGCCAGTAAAAGGAATGAATGCGAAATCTCGTCCAGAAGAAGAAAAGCGTTGTTGATCTGGGTTTAAATATTCTCTCGCATGTGTGGCTTATTTTCGTAGTTAACAAAAACAATCAGTTCGTACACACTATAAAGAAAAACATAATCGGACTTTGGTTCTGGAGACAAAACAGAAAGAGAGAAACTAAATTGAATGCGTACTTTACCGTCCTCTGCTCTCTTTTTCGACCCCCCAACAGGATTACTATGCGTGATTGTTTTTGTGGAAGTACCAGTATCCCACGAATTTTTCATTTTTTCTTTTTGTGTGATTTTGGGCACATACGGAATTAGCATTCAGTCGTGCCTGGAAAGTTACTATTGAAACAGCAGTCTATCTCTTTTTATATTTGTTCAGACGTAATTACAAAACAGTATATAGAGATTTTTGTTGGTGAACTGTTACAAGAAGTGGGTGCTACATGAGGATGATATCATAACATGAATCTGGAAGTTTATTCATCTGATGCGTATCCCGAGCGTATAACCGCATCTTCGCGGAACCACATCGGAAGTTGTTCGCCCTTCATCCGTTTGTCTTCTGGTGGCCTCGGACAGTATAGTACGCAAGCATGTAGTTATAACATTAAGAAACGGAAGTTGCATCACTGGACTGGAACCATCGTTCACCATCATACGTCTGAAATAAAATATGTATTCTGTAATAGAACGGAGACACAAATGCTTGAACTCAAGTAGTAGTTTTGTCATAAACGAGCGTATAGATATTTTTCTTTCTTTGAATTGCCTGCATTTTTTTGCTTGTTTCGGGAACTAAAGTTCCTTAAATATTAATTTAGTGTGTTTTAAACTTATTGTTATAAGTAGCTGGCCCATCCACGGCTCTTCGGTGCCTTTAGGTGTCATTCTGAGACCCACAAATTAATGAATGTCAGATATACGAGGTGTGATTTACTTGAACGGACATTCTAATATTTTGTTCTGTTTTCCCCGACTTATTGGAGTTCGACAGGTGACACTAGTCACTGTGTAAGCGTGACATGTCTGCTAAATTGTGGGCTCTAATTCCATATATGGCTGCTTCATATGTGTCACGCAAAAGCGTTTCATTGGATAACAGAAACGGGGATTGAGTGGCAACTGATCAAGACACAGTAATTAAGTAGCGCATCTTCACGCTGCTTAAAACGTTGTCGTGGTATCATGGAGGCCCCAAACACTGTGGCATATCTCGAGTAGAAATTCACTGATTTCATATTCTGGATAGCAAACATTTCGTATTACTTTTCGCACACTTTAAAATTTTCGTGAATTCTCGAGTCGTGAGTTTCCAGGGTCTCTAATGATAGTATATATGGATAGGTGTACGAACACATCACTGTCCTTCCTGTCTGTACTTGTAATTATGTAAGTAACATTTTAAAACTGCTTTTCGATGAATGTATGTTATTTTACAAGCATGAAAGTTACACATTGGAGAAATTGTGCATATTTTCAGTATAATTGCGTATATTTATTAACCAAATATACACAGACTTTCCACAATATGTTTTAAAAAGAAAACTTTTCTAAATTGCTCTTACACTAACTCAGCCCATGGTAATTCTGTATTAAATAACTGGCTACATATCTTAGACCATGTTTCGATTTTTAGACTATATTAGGTTTGTTACTTTTTCTATCTATCCGATCTTTTGCGTTTTAGTTTTGATAAAGGACCTAGCATAGACCGAAATGTCATGTTTATTTAAAACAGTGTAAATTTGTTCACTACAAGAAATTCACGGAGGATACACATGTAACTGAAGTTTCTCATTAACAGGTCCCTTGACACAACATGCATATTCTTAACCTTATCCTACATAGCTGCTAAAATTTATCACCATTTTAGAAATAGGTACTTCTTGACTTACATTTTTGAAACTTTCATAATGTATTTACTAAACTCGAAGCAGTTTCATGATATTTCTATCACAACTACATGCTTTTATATTGAAAAGCTATTCACCCAACCACACAGATATTGTATTTTAAGTTACAGACTCTGTGATTGAATAAGTTTTAAGTTATCACATAGACTCTGTGATTAAACAACGAGAACAAGAATCATTTGCAACAGTTATCTGTTGTTTACATAAAGACAGAAGGAAACATTTAGCACGATCAAAAAATAGTTTCTTTACCCTGTACAAAATCATGTTAATATCAATTTATAAATGTACAAATTATCAACAACATGGTCCACTGAAAAAGATTGGACGTCAAACGGCTATAATGACAATCGGTTCGTTGCGTACGTGGTGATATTGAACATATTTCCATACTGCTTCCACAAAAGCCACGCTTGGAGTTGACAATAAAGATATTACTACATGTAACATTAAAAAAAAAAAAGTGTTATAACACTCAGCACGAACAATAAAAACTTTTCAGTAACCGCATATAATACACACTACACTATATCAACTGATGCGGTGAGCTATGGATGAATTTTCGTCTGTACATCTCAGAGAAAAGAAAACTTGGGTTTCAGTCAGATAATTAATTCTCTGCATCCTGTTGACACGAAAAAGGGGATTAATTCAAAATCATCTAAAATAGGTATGTATACTAAAATTTCTTCGGTTTGTATTTCTTCAAAGATTATATATATATATATCCAGTGACAATGAACGATGGAACAGTAATAAATCAAAAACTTACCTAAATAATTAGTTTAATACAATAGTTCAAAAATTCAGTATTATGTGGCTCTGGCAAATTAGTATGAAATTACTTTTATTTGTCCTATAACTTAAGATTTTTGAGCTGATCGTCTTTTTCGTGGCCCTACTGCCGGTCATTCCGACTGAAGTTTTTCATTCTTTTCCTCAGTTTCACCTGCTGAATGCTGGTATGGTACCTAAACTAAGGCCATGCCTACTACCTTTTCCATACCTGTCTGAAATTTATCGCCGAGGGATGTCATCCCTCAGACGTTACAGGCTTAGTCCAAAAGCTTCATGTTCAACTTGTAAATGGAAATTCAAAAAATGTATGTATGTATAAAAATTACTATGTAGGTTGCGGAGAAAAAATTTTGTGTGCAAACCTCTGTGAGCAAATGTAAAATAATGAATACTACACTGCAAATTACGAAGTTTCTTATTTTACACATAACGCCGGTTTTTGAACACATTCACACACCGACTGTCCAACCTTTACCAGGCTTTAAACTAGCTGGTAGGACTTATATCATGGTAGTGGGTAGGGATTCCACCAGGATTTTCAATGGGGGGGGGGGGGGGTGACAAGTTAAAATTGGGGAGCTGCAAGTGGAGTTTTGCAAGGTTTCTATCGATTTTTGTCCGTAAAAAAATTAAAGTTGGGGGGTGCACTCGAGAATTTGGGTGTTACACCCCCTCACCGGGGCGTTATCATTGGTAGTGGGACTAATGCACGTAATTTATTTGTACATCCGCAGTGACTTTTGTCGTGTTCTTCACAAGCATTTAATTTGCATTCAAATTTTAAAATTGGTTTGTGATTCATTCCATAAGTAAATTCTAATCATTAGCCTTCGTAATCTGTAACTTAAATGAAAAATGATAACCCCTTTACCAAGTGTAGTGCAAGATTATAGCAAAAATTAATTTGTACCCATTGTACTTGTATGAAAAATTGTACAGTATCTCGGTTTCTCCTTTATTTTCTGAGTGTAAGTGGGCACAAAATATTTGGATTATGTTGAATTTGAATATATTCATTCCAACTCCTTTTGGGAGGACTGAATATATTTTTACTCTTCATATGACCACTCTATTTTATAAAATTTTCCATTTATAAGGCACCAAGATCAATCAAGATGTAGTATTTTAATAACTATATTATAATCATTTAGACGCTTGAGCAC
Organism: Lepisma saccharinum; assembly: GCA_022664845.1. Classification (NCBI taxonomy): domain Eukaryota; kingdom Metazoa; phylum Arthropoda; class Insecta; order Zygentoma; family Lepismatidae; genus Lepisma; species Lepisma saccharinum. The sequence continues at coordinate 30,666 of JAGDQP010015214.1, read as the reverse complement.
AAAACATTCACCACAGACACGAACGGACGGATGGAAATGTCATTAGCACAATCTTTTTTCCGTCACAATGAATGCGTGAATACTTATGGTAACCGCAAATCCTTTTTAGTAATATTTTCCTCTAAAAATATAAACTGACACAGCTGAGGTCCACTCACGAAAGAACGTGTTTTGGGAACACAGCAATTATTTTTGTATTCAACTTATATTTAAGTGCAATCCCTCCGACATGTGACGGCTTAGGCCGTAGATGTCGGTTTGGCTCATGAATGTAAATAATAAAAAAAAACCTAATTTCAACGTTCCCGGAAACGTCTTTCGTGTGTGCCATCCCGGCAGTAGCCGGCATCGGGTTCGGATCGCGTGCCTCCCAATTGCAGATACGAAGTCCGCGAAGTTGACCCCGGGATACTATTTTTTTGTAGGTGTCCCTCAGAAAATTCCATTCTATCTGTTGGCTAGGGAATTATTAGAAAAAATATTCCTTAACGAGGAAGTCAACTATTTTTTAGTTATGTGTTAACTTGTGTACATAATACGCTTTCTTCTAAACGCAAGAATTTCTTTAACTATTATGAAGAAGTCCTTTCAATAAACCAACCTATTACAAAATAATTAATGATTTAAAACAATTTAGATGGCCAATATCAATGGATAAAATGCTTTTGTTGAGTTATCTCTCTGATTTTTATTGACAATTGGTGAATACATGCGTTAGGATCTGAATAGTGTTCTCTACACTATAAGTAGAATCTGAAGAAAGTCAACAGACTACTGAATAATTATCCTGTGGGCATCTCTAATATATATTTAGTTATCTAGCCTTCAGTTGTTCTTACACGTGCCTGCACTTGTAATTCACTTAGTAGAAATTGGCTCACCAACATGAATGGAGATAAAAGCGCAAGAGGTTCCTGTACACACGAAAGATTCCCTTGAACATGTTTTCTTAATATATTCCACTCGTCCATCGAAACAAGTTTAACCACTTTGTACTACAGATCAACTAAGGCTTACTTCAAAAACGGTACTAAAACGATGGTCAGTAGCTTTCGGAGAATCGTTATCTTACTACGATTTGATCTTTCAACCTTGCTCATATAGGTTTCACACAAAATTACGATCAACTCATTGCTTATGGGTGACATATCAGAAGTACACGAAACGAGCTACCTCTAGTACGGTAACTTATTTGCAGGTCTAGATCGACGTCACTTTGCATACCCGTTGCTTTATAAACAAATTTAAGTCAAATAAACTGTACCTGTATACAGTCACTAACATAAACTGAATTTCATAAAATACTTAAGTATGACCATTTGTTTCTGTACTTCTGCAGTTATATTCGACATTATGTCCTGACTACGATTACTCTGAATCATAGATGATGGTGCTACAGGCGTGTAAAGTTGTTGTCCTTCCAAAATTCTGTAGTATTTGTGTAGATATTACAACTCCCGTAAACTTATACTACGACCGATGAATTGTTGTAAGTTAAAACATGAAGACGTACACACGTACCCTATTATTTTTCGAACCCAGAACTTTTGAACCGAAGTCTCGCGCCTCATGATACCCGTGGCCAGCTTGTATAGGTACTGATGCCGGTCAGTTCTTTTCATTTACCAGTCCAACATCCGTAAGAGCTTCAGGGTCTTCATTTTGCGGATTGGTGTCGAAGTGGTACGATTTACTACTTTTTAATGTACTGTATTTAAATATGAAAATCCAAGACAGCGAAGCAATCTCAGCATAGTGAGAACGGCTTCGAAGAACATGGGGAAGGATCAGCAAAGGCAGCACTGGAAATCAAGGCTAGTGTGTGTGAACATTCACCGTTATAGAAGATTTGCAACTGGCTGGATAGCTGGAAGCGAGCCCTACATCGACCGCGAAGGGGACCAGTTCTGGCAGAAAAGTGAGTGTGACATCACCATTGGGATAAACCTGATTCTGAAGAATCGATGTACTACCTTCCACCTCCAATTAGAAAAACGTGATACGACTGTTCTTCAGAATCAGGTTTTCCGCAATGGTGATATTTCCTGGTGATGTCAAACCCACTTTCCTGCCAGAACTGATTCCCTTCGCGGTAAAAAAAAAATACTTTGGTAAACTTTGTTTTTTCTGGACCATTCTAGTAACTTCTTGACTTCGGCCCGTCACGTTCTAGTAAAAATCCACAATCAAAAACATCCATGCTCCAGACGAGATTCGAACTCGGAACCTTCGAGTCGCTGGCTTAGCGCCCTAAGAGAGACATATATTAGGTTCACTGTGATATGCACGGTTTGCCAATCGGCGTGACTCGCACCCATGTGTATTTTTGTTATATAATCACAATTAATATATTACTGTTATTGTGACATAGCGATTTGGTCCCAGAGGTCAATGATTACTGGATTACGAGCGGAAACAACAGCCGAATATTTGAAAGTTAGTCCTTAAAATTAAAAGAAAACAGACTATTCCTCATGTTATATATGTTGAGACAAGCCTCCATCCAACATCAAACAATAGTTTACATAGTTTTCAACCCGCAATTATTTAGAAGCATCAGATGTAATCTATTGCCTGAAAGTTAGAGTGAAAATGTTTTACTTTAAGGGTTTTTCACCAAGTTTGAAACGTGCTACTAGTTGCAACGTTTATACGCATTACTAAAATACTTAAATTCTTTCTCTTATTAGCAACATCATTGTTAAATTACATGTTGCAGCAGGTACCAATCATCAATATATTCCAATTTTGTACAGAACACTATTAATTTTGAAAACAAATATTTAACCTGCAAATACACTTGGTTATTGACGAGTACAAATTATATAACAGTAATTGAAGAGTTGAAATACATAATGGGCTAAGGGACAAAATCTTCTTTATGACGAAAACTAATTCTAGGGAACACCTGTATAAATACATTAGGGGTACTGTTTGCTAGGTATTTTATGACTTTAAGGTCAAATATGTTGCCCGTCACATCAGTTGTGTGAGTATACGATGCAGAACATATTAAACCGAAAATTTCAAACTCGACATTTTTGTCCCTTAGCCCATCATGTATTTCAACTCTTATATTCCTCATAACTGTTAGCACTAAGATAAGTACAAGTCAAGTATTTCAGCATATAACGTATTTTTATCAACACAAATGGCACAAATATTGTCCAAGATGCATAGACTACAAAGGGAGGGAGAGAAATATTCACTCTTATAGTCCTACGAAAACTCATTCTGTCTTTTAACCAACACAGAGAAAATACAGTAAATAGTTAAAATGTTATTTTATAAGAACAATACAAATGAATATATCAATAAGCATTAACTGAACGTATCTTTTGTGTTTTGGCCACTCTTCATTCGACTGATATTAAGGGGTTTAATACGGGCACGGAAGGAACATCTTCAGAGGAAAAATACTAGTGCCTATGTACCTTAGTTAAAAAAACTCGAAAAATTAGCCACATTAAAATTTCCATATTTGTTATTGGTCCTCAGAAGAGCAAATCCTACTGTTAACAAGACTTCATTAACAAAACGTTTTCTGAACTCCATAACAATAACAATATTTCATTAACACTACAGACGTCAAAATTTCACAAAAACATACAAAAACAACAGTATAGAACACTGTAAAACACATGAATTAATTATTTTTGTACGCTGAACAACACATATACTATATTTACCTATTAACTATTACAACACACGATAAATGTTAGGCCATATTTTATTCTTTGGTTATTCACATTTTCAGGTATACATATAAACTTTGAATACGAAAGTACAATTCTTAAAATTCTCTTATGAAGCAAAATATCATGATTAAGAAAATATGTTATAAAAATACGTTCCTCTCACGTAAGAAGTAGCTGCTTTCTGACACGGTAATCTACTTTAACATCGTAATCAATAAAGACGTATCATCCATGATACTGGTTTCTGTAATATAATACTGGTTTTTATTAGTGTAGTTAAGTCCACAATTATGTGCATTCTTCATTGTTTCTACTGAAGGATACCTTGAAAAACAACTTACGCAAATCTAGACACAACCAAATTCTTACAAGATAGTAGTATTATACATTGGAGAAACGGAGGGTTTAATATTGTAATGCTAAATAGAGATGGTAAGTTCATGGCACACATGTAAAAAGAGCTAAAAATATATAAAAATAATATAAAAAATAACATAAACAGAGTGGTATTAAAAAAAGAAGTCTTAATTACTTGTTCGATGTACCAAACCAAGTTACTTAAGCAAGACAATTTCATTTGTACGAACTTTCTTCTTCTTTTTCCAAGTTAAACACTAGCTGCTATAAGTATTCATAATATACAGGTATACTACGTATATTACACAACTTTTCCGAATACAGAATTAAATATCAGTTTTAATACATCATCTTCCCATCCGTAACATTTAATGCAACGGCGACAAATTGTACGCTGAAATAAAAATAAAATTATATTAGAATTACCTCGCAACTTAGAAGAAATCACGTTACCAACATATGTTTACTACTTCAGCGAAACGGTTTAACAACTGTACACATAAATAAATAAAATGAAACAATGATCTGCGCATATATATATATATATATATTTACAAATACTGCATACATAAAAATGAAATTCATTCAAACGTTATTCTTTTTTAAAAAAAAGTATCTACACATCGGTAAAAAAGATGCTGTAGCTGCTACAGCACACCATCTAAAGCCGATTCCTACTTTAATAATGATACTAAAAAAAAGTGATATTAAAAGCTACAGAATTATAAACCTGCACCAGAGAACCAAACAACATCTAAAGTAATTGACACCAGAATAAAGCTTCATCTAAATCTACCTCAAGCTTGTGAATGAGTCGGGCTTAAAATAGACTGCAGTACGCTGGATTGTATACACACATACACCCAACCAAATTATAGAGAAAACTCATTAATACTATCATACTATTCACTTTACGTATGCATTTTAAGGAGTTGGAAACCGCCTTGCCAACATTAGGAGACGTACTTAGGGAACAAGAATGATTAAATAAAAACTGTTCTTTTTTAAGGCTCACAGAGGATAACTATAAATTTCGCAGAAAATGTTAAAGGTTTTTACAATAAACTTCAGGATTAAATATGACATCAAGTAAAGCATATATAAAATGAGCACTGAGAAAACTGAAGTTATTATCAATAACTGAAAACTAACTCTACGGCTTACGGAACTCGCAAGTTAATCGCCGGAGTAACAAATGTTCGCCACTGGATTCTATAGTGGGTAAGATTCTATCCCTTCTAATATTGTCATCCCAACTACGCCTCTGTCTTTCAACGGTCTCTTTCCCTCCGGCTTACATGGCCTGCCTATATTAGCAGTCGTGATTTCATTATTTTTATATCAGGTGAACCATACAGTGTGTGGAGTTCTTCATTATGCAGTCTCCTACATTCTCCGGTTAGCTCCTCCTGTTTCGGCTCGTATAGCTTTCTCAAAACCTTATTTTTAATTACAAGTCATCTATTTTCATTTGCCAGGGTCTCACTCAACTTTCGCAACCATAAAATATTACCGGAAGGATAACCGTTCAGTATATTTTCAATTTCAATTTTCTTGGTATTAATCGCGAAGTCAAGCGTTTTTTGACTGAATAGAAACGTGTTGTTCGACGCTAAGCGACTATTTATTTCTTCCGTGACCAAATTCTTGCTTGTTACGTATGCTCCCAAGTATTTAAATGTGTTCACGTTCTCTGTGATCTCTCTATTAATTATTGTGTGTCTACTTCCTTCATCCTCTGTGGATTATTATCATGTATTTTGTTTTCTCTACGTTCACCTGTAGACCTATCTCATCGTAAGTTTCTACTAAGACATCGGTGATACTTTGTAGTCCATCTACATCGTCCCCTATTAAATCTACATCATCCGTGTACACGAACAGTTGGCTCAAGTCATCCAATGTTAGTTCATTTTATTCTCTTTGTCATGATCTTTTTTGGTCCTGAGTGTACATCGTTACAAAAACTTCATTGCCATTGATCGTGATTATGTTTAATGTTTTCTGAGTTTGGAATGGAAGTTAAAAGATTGATTTATTAGTATACAAAATGTGTTTGTCTTTATTTAGTTTAAAATTAAAAGAGGCTCTGGAATGAATATTATTTCTTTTAGATTTCTGGTAAAAACGTAAACTTTTAAGTTACTTTAAAAGAGACAAAGACTAGTTTAGGTGCTAGTGAAAGAAGGTCGAGTTACTTTTTAAACTTAGAGAACAATAAAACTTCAGTGGTAGACCCCAGCTGCGTGCACGAGAGGCTGAGTGAGTACCAAGAGTGGTTGATGGGCTTCACAGGAAGAAACAGTCTTTTCTTCAAATAAACAAGGAAATAGTGAGAGAAGTTCTTCATGTAGAGAACTGGAAGCGATCCTTTCGCGGGAAGAACGAGAGGTTGGTTTTGGGACGTCATAGAAGACCGAAGTGCTTTGCTGGTGCTCTTGGAAAAGATGAGGGAGTGAGCAGAGGATCAGAGGGAATACCTCCTCGGACGTTTAGTGGGCCGGGGAAGCCTTGCCTGGAATGAACGAATCAATATTTCTCTTGAAACTGAGATTCATAATTGCATTTAATTAAAGAGGGAAATATATTGCAAAGTACACGATGTCATGCGCGGGGCCCTAGTTCTCTTGGAATTCGAGGGGGAAAGCAAGAGAACAGCACAGAGTGGCGTGAGACTGGTGTAACCTATGATTCTGAACTCAGGGCACGGGATTTGATGCCTGAAATTAGTAGTGAGTGTTATCGTTCTATTCTGTTAAAGTAAAGAGAGGCAGTTCCATGGATTCTCTTAGTGGATAATTTTAAGGGAAGCAGTGAGGCGATGTAAGATCCCGAATGAAGAAGCATCTCAAGGTAAGGATAGAAAATCTGAGTAATTAAGACGCTTAAAGCGAGGCAGTGATAATGATATATATTGCGGGAGAATAATTATGGGAGTGTTAAATAATGATGAACTATAAAATTGACAGAACAGATGAGCAGATTAGGTGTAGTTCTGGCTTTCGGGACAGATTGTTTTCGTCCCCAAGAGCCACCATTGGGGGTTAAACGATTCAACCTGATACGAGGAAGAAGGCGGACAATGATTTCTGTAAGGTACTGTTCAGGTGATCCTTCGGTCTGAGGAAATCTGACTGAAAGTACGCGGTAACAGCGTGTGTAGAGAATAAAGCGAGAAATCTCTAGAGCGTTGTGAAAGTGTTTACTCGTACAAGAGAGCACACGAATGGCAATATTCACTTTATAGGATAGAGAGTGTGCGTATCAGCGAAATTTCAATAGATTTTTGATGAGAGAATTTATCTGAGGGAGAGAGAGAAAGAAAGAAAGAAAGAGAAAGAGAGTGAGTGAGTGTGTGTGTGTGTGTAGTCTTTGTTGGCGAAAATGCATATTCACCTTACTAATAATTTTCCCTAAATAATTATTTTAAATAAATTGTTCGGCAAACCCATCTGGCGTCCGATAGATTGATAAGACACTTGGTCTTCGAGAGACCTCCGTTTAGGTCCTAATATATCCGAGCGTTGTGTTAAAAGATTACGAGAAAAACTGTCTCGCCCGGTAATCTTTTACATGTTTCCATCGATCATGGTAGAAAATTTGATGAAATGGAAAGAGAGGTAAAGTAAGAAGAGATTAAATTAAAGGAGAGAAGGGGCAAGAGATCTTTCATTTTCGGAATCGCATATCCTAATGCAAAGTTAAACAGTTGTGGTAACAAGGCATTACCTTGTTCCAAACCGCTGCGAATCTCGCAACTATCTGACAAATTATTATTACCTATATGTGTTGAACTTATGGGATCGCTGAGACTTCCTTACTAGCTAAACAAGTTTTTTCGGAATTCCAAATTGTACTAAGATACTGTATAGTTTTCCCTCTTTTGATAGAATCATAATATACGTTCTTAAATCTATGAATAACTGGTATCCCTTCTCTAACATTTCACGAAAATCTGGTCCACGATAGATCTATTGTTTTTCTAAATTCACAATGATAATCTCCGATTATTTCACCTACGTATACGCTTAGGCGTGTTAGTAGGATATTACTCAACACTTTTGCAACATGTTGGGAGTAATGAGATTCCGCGGGATTACTACAGTCAGATTTATCGCCTTTTTTATAAACTGAAACTATCACTAAGGTTTCCCATTCCATTGGAAGCTCCTCCTTGCGCCACATAGCACTTATAAATTTATGTAGTTCCTTGACTAGTGCCGTTCCTCCCGCTTTAAATATTTTTTCTGGAATGTTGTCAATTCCTGGTGATTTGAATCTTTCAGTTTTTTTATTGATATTTCAACCTACATCTCGCTAGGTTCGGCTATCTACGGTTCTGCGGTTTAAATTTCCAATTCCTTTGTTTGTTCACCTAAGCGTAAATGAAGATGTCGAAATAGCTTTCCCACACATCGAGAATTTCTGTCGGATCTGCCTGAAGATATCCATGTTTATTTCTAATCATCCCTAACCTTGGCTAGTAGCCTTTTCTTAACGAGTTTACCTGTTTGTATAGATCTCCAATGTTATTTGTATTGAAGTTTTTCTCTATCTCCTGAATTTCCTATGTCAAATATTTTCGCTTTTTGTTTCCAAACCGGCGTCTGGCGTTACTTTTCGTGTTAATGTAGTAGTTCGCATTTGCTTGGCTTTTAATGCTTAGCCATCGTTGTTTTGCTTGTTTCCGTTCCTCATGAAGCTTAATGTATTTATCATCAAACCAAGGTTTGTCTCTCTGGTCATTTCTACTCACCCACAAGTTCCTTCGCTGCGCTCTTCACTGCCTCTCACATCTGATCCTCATTAATTTTATTACTACAGTACAACTCCGAGAATCCGAAATTTAGGATAATCCGAATGAAAATTGATCGGCGATTTTTATCCCATGCCATCAACTTGACTCGCACTCAAGGTCACTCATCTCGCATCTGTCTCACCCCTGCCATATAGTAGTGGCTGCGCGCCGTCAAGGCTTATTTATCCTATTACAATGCGCTAAATGATGATCTGGTACATTTATTCCGCACTTTAAACTTTTTTCGGATAATCCGAATTTTACGGAATCCAAAAAAGGAATCAGCACCAATTAGTTCGGATTTCCTGGGTTCTACTGTATTATTATTCATGTCATCTTTTATATTATTTGAGTCGGGCAAGATTTTTGGTAATTGTTGTAAGATTAAGTTTCGAGCTTTTTATAAGCTGTTCTTACGATACCTTTTCCTTGGTTATAAGAAGAAGAAGAAGAACTTCATCTTGAATTTTCGAAGTATAAGTATATTTGTTCTGGAAAAATTTCAATAATGGTTACAGCTCTGATTAACGGTTTTACTTTGGGAAGCTGTTGGTTTCTTTGATATCGTCAAGATTAGCTATTACAGCTATTGGTGAGAATACTGATTCTATATATGTGTATGTGGTTTTGGAAATTATGGGATGGGAATATATGTCAATGACCTGCATACAAGTGGAATACTGGTTGCCCCGTGCGCACCTATATATTGGTTTAATCGGTGAAGTTTTAAATTATATTTGCTATGTTACAATACCATGTCGAGTATGAACATACGCTTTTCTGGTATCTGGGAAACGACTGCATAGATGTATTAAAGTATGGGTTGTTTTTAATTTGAACGGTATATAAGAATGCACATTTGGAATATACACTAACCTAACTGTTTGTTGGTAATTGCGAAATGGTCTTCGTGTCTATTGTACTTACTGCACGCCTTGTTTTAGTTAATACCTGTTACATGAGAGAACTTGTATGCTTCGTGTTATATATGTTCGTCTGGAACGTCTTATTGTATGTATACGTTATCGTTACCTAACCCAATAGCAACTAATACAAGTGTGTAGAAGTACTAACTGCGCATACCTATCTTAAGTTATTAATATTTGCATTCTCTACAGCACAATATCATTTTTAAAGATCAGAAGTAATCTGTCTTTACATTAGGATTATCTAAAAGTTTTACAACTAATTTCAGTTGTTTTGATCTCCTACCTTCCCTGTTCGCGATACACAACTTTTCCCTCGCTTTCGTAACCACTAAATGATGGTCGGTGTCACATTCTGCTCTTCTGTAAGCCCTGTAGTCCATTATGTTGGTACGTCTTTGTCGACTAATACGTGATTGATCTCGTTGTGTTTTGCCATGCGGGGGTATAAATGTGTATGTAATGTAGGATATTTTTTCGCTCACGAACGCTACATCCTGAACAGCCGGAAGGGTAAATGTATGACGGATCCTGTTCCAAAATGATGAGAGTGAGTTTCCCCGTAGTAGAAAGTGTATTTGCCTTTTCGAATGCTATCTTGACCCTCCTAGCGGACTTCTTGTTTAGCTAGTATGTCTATCCCCTACTTTCCAGTCTCGTGTACTATCGTTTGAAGAGCGACCATATTGTATAATGTTTCTACGATCGACGTTCCTATTCTAATGTCTTTCTTAATCCTGCTCTTGGAGCTCCCTGAAGCAGTCCCCGCTCGGGGTACGAATGGGGGCTAGTTTACCTCCTTGATACTTTACTCCAGGAGAGCCCATAGAACCATTTTTACTGCTTCTTGACATGGTTTAGCGGTGTAGAGTTGTCACCTCTACGAACTCACAGTAAAGGCAAACATACAAGACAATCCTTAATTCATCTCTGAGCCTTGCTGATGTCACTCATCTTCAGCCTCACGGTGGTAATGGTGTAGCTGCTTCCCTTCAACATAATACTTTTGTTTGGGGTTAACTTTCCTTAGTCTTTGCAGAACCTTCAACCAAGTGAAAGGCAGCAGTACTGGTTTTGATCTGCCCCGGAATATTTCAGGTACCCACTATATCTGGTCGGCATTCCCAACCGTCACCTTAGAAAGCGCCTAGTGGGAGACCAGTAACTCCACGAAATACGGGCAATAACCAGATAAATAAAACTGAAAACCGGGACATTGAAATTGTAAGCTCCTACATCTTGTATAAAATGAAACAAAAATCCATTTGCGACAGACGAATTTGAAAAGAGGAGAAATATTTTCAGAAGAGGACGAAAACGGAAGATTTTACAGCATTAATAGTATATCTATTGGCACATGTTTAGCTCACGTGACATGCAAAATGTCACGTGAGCTCACATATTTAAAGAAAATATTGAGTTTTACAAGTGTAACTGTACTGTGTTTTTGTGTGTACATGTATGTGCTGCAAATAACAGTCTTTGAAAAAAGTAAACGAGGTTTAGCAAAGGTTCAGGTAATAGCTTTAGCAAAGCAATAAGCTTAAAATATCACATTTCTGTAATAATAATACAGTACAATCTCAATAATCCGTTTCCCTTGGGTCCGGAGGGGTGCTGAATTACTGGGGTAGATAGTTTTTTTTTTGTTTTTTTTTTTAATTTCGTGCACACTGATTTAAGTGAAAAACTCAAAATACACAAAATTTTGTGCTAGCATTTTTCTTAACTTTGTATTGTTCAAACCACAGTTGATACTAAACGCACTACAAAAGCATAATAACTAGAGAGATTACCAGAAAATCCAGATATTTCCAGAATACCCTATATTATTATGGCAGACTAGTGAAGGGTGGATTATAGAGACTGAACTACTGTAGTAGTAGTAGTAGTAATAATAATATACTGTTAATAAACACCAAACACTCACCTGATTTCTGCAGCCCATTTTACAGAGCTAAGTTATTGATATCTACGGCTTTATATTCGGGTACTAGTTTTACCTCTTCTTTAACTATTTGTCGTTGTTTTCCAGAAAGATCTAGATCATTAATATCTAATGAAAAAATGGGGCAGCTATCTTCCCTTTCTGGAGACATCTTATTTTTTGGCACAAATGGGAACTCCTCTTCCATGAGATCGTTACCCTCCACATCGGAAGGAATCACTTCAAATGGATTATCTCCTAATTGCTTTCTTCCATTCGCAATCTGACGTGGACACTTATTTAACTTCTGCTGTACTTCTCTCACCAAAAATGTCAAGTCTCTGCCATTTTTGCAATTTAGGACTGTCTTGAACTTACAAACTGACAAAGGAAAGCAGCAATACTCCAATACTGCAGGAGACTTAACATCGTGTACATAGTTGAGCATTCGATCAAAGTCTTTCAGCAGTTCAAAACGCCGAAGGTTTCTAGCTTCTGGCGGAATATCAAATGTAGTGCAATACGGAAGTAAGACTGTCAAAAACTTGGTCTTTGAACCTTCGGCAAGTTTTTCCTTTAGAAACGTTAGGCCCAATTCATATAGATTTCTGTAGATTACTTCTGGAGTATCCTGTTCGTACTCTGGAGAGGGTATTACCATAACACAAAGAGCCTCAGCAAATGCATTGCTAACCCATGTAAACGGATCCTGAAAGAATAACACCTTTCGTAAAACCAATCTGAAAAATCATTTATAATAATTTCAAAACATACACGTTTAATATTTTATATGAATTTGATTCTTTTTTTTTTTCTAAAAAGGACACAGGAAAATGCGTTTCCAGATCTTCTGGGTATCCCTAATCCAAAATCAGAGACTGTAATAACTGGACCACGGGGTTTGCTCTTTTTATTATTACATAGCTTTACACTCGACAACGTTTTAAGTGTGTTAAGCTTAAGATACGGGATCAAATCACAATCAATAGTGAAAATTTTGCATTCCATATAGCTCACTGTTTTGCAATAGTTGGAACAACATTTTAAAAATAAGTAAGTACTTTTGACTCGAAGTAAAATAGTATTTTCCAAAGTTGAAATGGAGGCAACTTCCGATTTCTTCTCTACATCAAACCTCTGTAGGTACAGATACAATTGATATTAAGAGTGAAAAGTATGTGACTGGACCGGGGATCGAACCCGGGACCTTTGGGTTACCGTCCCAATGCGCTACCAACTGTGCCACCCAGTCGACCCACTTTCCAATCACACACTGTATCTGTACCTACAGAGGCTTGATATACAGAAAAAATCGGAAGTTGCCTCCATTCCAACTTTGGAAATTATTTCTTCCGTGTGAGATGTTTACCATTATGAGACACAGAAAAGTCCAAGCACAACTAGGAGTTGTGGTACTCTCCAGGTGGTTTAGAGAGAACATCGACATTAAGAGTGGAAGGTGTGTGCTTGGGAAGTGGGTCGACTGGGTGGTGCAGTTGGTAGCGCATTGGGACGGTAACCCAAAGGTCCCGGTTTCGATCTCCGGTCCAGTCACATACTTTTCACTCTTTAATACTAAAATAGTATTCCTTAAAAAGTTCAGTTCGCATTTTGTAAGGAAATATTTCCGAATACTAAACACGTAAAACATCAAGAATCTTTCCAACGATCAATTAGAAGACAATATTCAAGTGGGAATGCACACAAAATTCTGATTATACTCTGTGGATAACAAGATACGTTGCACTTGAGATTTTTTAAGTGATACAGTACATTTTTTTTTTTTTTTTGGTATTGTTCAAAGGGAGGGAACTAAAAAGGATTCTCAAGTATATACTACAAACAAAAATCAATACACAAAAGCAGCTAAAAATACTTTGCTTATTTCTCTATAATTAACCACCAAACTCGGTATTCGCATTTTTGTCGATTTTCAGGTTTTAACATATTCTAATGGTTTTGGATCAGGAGAATTGAATGGCACTATCAGAATTAAGCAGAAGTTGGTAAATACACCAGTAAATAGGAATATTTTATATATATATAATATCAAACGTTCGGGGACACTTTCAGTCACCGAACACGAAGTCCTTTCGTACGGCCTTTCCTTCTCTCCTTCCCGTTATATTGAACAAGCTAACTTACTTAATGATTTCCTCACCTTTGCTCGTAATCTCAGGTGGCACTACCACTGGAACACTCATCCCGGCATCTCCCAGGCCAGAACCTCTGACACCCAGCCTTCACAAATTCCTTCCTTCCTCTAGAAAGACCCTCCTCATCTCTCTCCAAACCACCCTGTTGAACTGTATATTCCCTTCCTCTCTAAGCAAATTGCTAACCCTGGCTTCACTGATACACTCCAACCACTTCACAGTTTACAACCTCATCACTGCAGAACGAGGAGCTCTTTCCAATCTTCGTTCTGATCCGTCCATTATTATCCGCCCGGCTGACAAGGGAACTGCTGTAAAGTAACTTGTACGTTTCTGTGTTTATGATGACGTAAGCATCGTTATTCATGTGCCTACTTCATTTCTTTATGATCTCTATTGATTTGGTTATGTGGCATTAGCATCTATTGTTTCGTTAACGCTGCGTTTATGTTTTCAGTACATTATATGGAAGCTTGTTTGGTAAACAGTCCTGTAACTGTTATAGCTATTTGGAAAATGCGAATATTTGATGCTTATATTCTCTGGGATTCGAACACTCAATTCGGAATTGTTATGCAGTCAAGAGGACATTAAGTATTTGAAGCCTATCTCAAGTAGGTATATATATTTTGCTGTTATTTGTATTATCAATGTTTAGGAGGTACTCGAAGATGAACCTAATTACTCTCAGAGATAAAGCTCTCGATATGGTACTACTAAATGATATATCCAATTGAAGTTATTTACATATTGAAACTACTACAGTATAATGGGTTCATTTTGCTATGATTGTTCTAACGAAATAGCGACTGCAGTTTATGCTCAATAAAGTTGAATTGTTTATGTTTATACTCGGCTTTTGTTTATTTGGCAGTACTTATAGCTTTTATATATATTACACTCAAGTAATATATTAATATTTTACTATTTTTAAAATGGTATTATATTGGTTTAAAGGTCAAAGTTCATTAAACATATCGAATCGCAGCACAGCAGAAGTTTTTCTTGAGCGTATTGTTACACACACAAAATGTTCAATTTATATGGTGGGAAATAATGCTGACACTACATCGATGTTAATGGTTCCGGTTCAATGTAATGGTCAGGAAGTACAATTTATGGTTAATACTGGTGCATCCGTTTCAGTAGGGGAGACGAACTTTTATAGGAGATTTTATCCTCAGATCCATTACGATGTACTAAAGTTTTGGGAGGTGCTTCTAACAATTATTTATCAGTTATGGGAGCAATCACTATAGAGACTCAATGTAATCAGGTTAGTTACACAGTAGAACTAATTATAGTAAGCAATGTGCTAATTTATCCTTTATTAGGACACACATGGAAGGACATTAATTTGGCCCAGTTGGAAGCACAATATTTTCTTATCAGTTTCAGATCCACAGTGACATGACAAGTTTGAAATTTTGGAACATTCTCTGATAGATGCAGATCTATTAATAACGTCTCATAGCGATGTTTTCGATCATGACATTTCTCAAGCAGTTAGAGGTTATAAAGTAGATACCCAAATTAAGCCGAATACAATGCCAATTTATCGCAAATTTTATGAGATTCCTATCAACTTAAAAGAGCACGTAAAATCGGAGTTACGAAAGCTTGAAAATTTAGGTGTTCCAGTTAAATTCACATCTTGGGCAACTCCGTTGGTAGTGGTCCGGAAAAATAATAATGAAATACAGTTCTGTTTGGATTTGAAGAGTACTCTCAATATGGTCACCGGTAAGTATAATTACCCATTGACTAAAATTGAAGATATTCTTAATAGTCTTCACGCTATTAAGAATATCATGAACATTTAATATAATGCGTTGCATGCTTCACACTTTTGGATCTTAGAAGTGCGTATCTGCAATTAGAATTAAACGATCGTTCTATGCAACTGATGGGCATTGACGCCATGGGGGAATTATATTCAAAATAGGCTCTCATTTGTATTATCAAGTTCTGCGCAGATATTTCAGCGCTTTATGGATGATTTACTGTGTAATCTGGTTGAAGTATCGTGTTATGTAGACGATGTTCTAATATATGGTAAAGATAAAGTGGAATGTGAATCAAAGTTCAACCAGAAAAGATTAGTCCAATCATTAAAGCACCAGAACCCACAAACGTGACGCAGTTGAAATAGTTTTTCGGTATGTTGGCATATTGCAACAAACATGTTCTCAACATGTCTTTTGATGGACCTAAGTTACATATTTATTAACTAAAGGCTCTAAATGGGTTTGGTCACAACAATATTCAGCTGAATTCAGTAATTTGAAATCTAAACTAAAGCAGGTGCTTATATTACATCCTTTTGATCAGTATGCAGATACAGTAGTCACAACAGATGCCAGTCCAGATGGAGTTGGGGCAACATTATCTAATAGAATACGGTATTATGTGCGTCGGCAACTCTTTCATGAGCTGAGAAAGCTCATACTCAGCATGACCGTGAAGCACTAGCTGTGATTTTTGCTTTTCGTAAATTTCATACATATATTTATGGTAGATCGGTACTCATTCAAACAGATTCATTACCGTTACATTATTTTTTTCTGAACCGTCCATACCAAGTACAGGGTCACCTAGGGTGCAGCGTTGGTGTTCGTTCGCTACAATGTACGATCTAAGGTTTGAATACATAGAGGAGGAAGGTCGCTGATTTTTTATCGAAGGGTCCTTTACCAGAAGCAACAGATGACATTGAACTTTCATCATCGTATGTGACCACAATAGATGAGTCGTTCATTACTACAGATATGATAAGAGAAAACGCAGTAAATGATGAAATGTTTGGCCAGATTCTATGCCTAGCAATTAAAAAGGTACAGAGTTGCAGTATTTTATTTAAAAAAGATACGTTAATTGTTAACAGTGGAAGATGGCTGTATTATGTGGGGTCAGAAAATGATAATTCCACATTCATTGCGATTTGAATATTTAAAGTTGTTATATGAGTTTCCTTGGGGGGAATGCTTTACACAGCGAGGAGAAATGCATGGTGGCTATTAATGGATATAGAAATAAAAGGATTAGTCAGTAATTGCAATACATGTCGCTCAATGTATAATATTCCACCTGCTACTTCTTATCATTCATGGCCCAAACCTAATGTACCATTTCAAAGGTTACATATTGGCCATGGTTATTGGAAGGGTTTTAAAATACTGATTTTAACAGAGTTTTTCACATCTGATAAAGGCAAATTTGGTTAAATCAGTTCGAACAGAGGAAACCTGCAACATTCTAAAACATTTTTTTTTTCTCAATAGGGTCTACCAACCATTTTAGTTGCAGATAATGGTCGATCTTTCAATGGTGAATTATTTCAAAGATTTTGTAGCATTAAAGGTATTCGCTTAATGCATTCCCCGCCCTTTCACTCTCCCAGTAATGAGATTGCTGAGAAAGCTGTGCAGACTGTGAAAGAGCTTTAAACATGTTGTGGTTGCAATATTACGGGGTAACTAATGAGTTAATGGTTCGTAAATGGTTGGTTAATATATCGTTTTCATTAAAATTCATGGCTTCTACTACTGATGGTAAATCGCCAGCTTCATTAATCTACAAGTACCAACCTAGAAATAAGTATAACATAGTTTCAACAAGAACAGGTAATACCACAAAAGATCTTTCGAATGATCATGTGTTGTTTAATAGACCACTTTGGGTATTAAACCATAATAACAAGTTACCTCATTCAAGGGAGTATAATTAAACGATGAAATTTTAATACCTAATTAGCAAAAGTTAATGGTATCAACAAGGTCTTTCATAAACACCATTTACATTTCGTTGATCCAAACAATAGTGATTTGATATCTTATGAATTACCTCCATTATACGAAAATAATGCTACATATTCACCCAAGAAGTCTGATAATTTAAATGTTTCAGTACGAAGATCTCAGAGGAAACGAGTCCAACCTAATTGCTTAAAGGACTACATAATCAAATAATTTAATATATTATTTATTGATAGTTACGCTATTCTGATGGTAATTGAAAAGGTTTTACATGTGATGCTTGGAAAATTATGGAATCTAGTTTCAGTGTGGTTAAGAAATTAAATTTGATGCTTCTTTTTTTAAAAAAAAAAAGTTTGATGATCAAACTTAAGTTGGTTTTCATTAAGTTGGATCAGTAAAGATTTTATGAGAAATAATTTCAGATATCTTTTAAGCAAAGTTCAGACTCTGTTGAAGTTTGGCTAGTTGTTCCTTGAAAGATCATGGACATTATTAAAGTCAGTTTAATGCAATTGGTGTTTTACAAACTGGCTCTATATTTGAGCAGTAATATAGATTTTTTTTTTTTGTTGTTGTTGTTGTTGTTGAATTGGTCATCTGCATTTTCCAGTTCCTTTTCTTTTGGAAGGTGGGGTGAAAATGTTGTAAAGTAACTTGTACGTTTCTGTGTTTATGATGACGTAAGCATCGTCATTCATGTACCTACTTCAGTTTCTTTATGATCTCTATTGATTTGGTTATGTGGCATTAGCATCTATTGTTTCGTTAACGCTATGTTCATGTTTTCAGTACATCGTATGGAAGCTTGTCTGCTAAAATCCTGTAATTGTTATAGCGATTTGGAAAATGCGAATATTTGATGCTTTATTCTCTGGGAATCGAATACACCATTCGGAACTGTTATGCAGTCAAGAGAACATCAAGAATTTGAAGCCTATCTCAAGTAGTTTTTTATATATATATATTGCTAGTATTTGAAGCCTATCATCTCAAGTAGCTATACATATTTGCTCTTATTTGTACTATCAATGTTTAGGAGGTACTCGAAGACGAACCTAATTGCTCTCAGGGATAAAGCTCTCGATATGGTACTAATTAATGATATATCCAATTGAAGTTATTTACATACTGGAACTACTGCAGTATAATGGGTTCATTTTGCTATGATTGTGCTAACGAAACAACGACTGCAGTTAATGCTCAATAAAGTTGAATTGTTTATAGTTATACTCGGCTTTTGTTTACTTGGCAGTACTTATAGCTTTTATATATATCACACTCAAGTAATATATTAATAATTTTACAAAAGGAACCACCACGGTAGTCATGAATTACTCTGACTGCCAATCCGAAGCCCTCAAACAACTTTCCGATCCTACCTTTTACCGTACCCCACCCAATCCTTCTCCAGTAAGATCAGCAACTACCTCCAAGCGCATGGACCCCACGAGGGGCTGTCGCGTTCCACTGTCTCTACACTCTGTCCTGACACTCCCAGAACCCCTAAATTTTACATACCTCCCAAAATCCATAAACCTGGTAATACCGGCCGGTCCATCGTTTCCAGTATTGGCTCTCCCACTGTAAGAATCTCCCCCTTCCTTGACCACCATCTCCAACCGTTTGTCCAGGTTCTTTCTTCCTACATCAAGGATACCAACCAAATCCTCTCCACAATACATTCTATCTCTGATCCTCTCACAGCTGACACCATCTTAGTTACAGTCGATGTGACGTCACTATATAAGAACATTCCCCACACCCATGGTCTCGCTGCCCTTGAACACTTTCTCGACACACGCTCCAGTCCTCGTACACTCAGCACACCATTTCTGTTTCAGCTAGCACAGTTTGTCCTCACCACGAATAACTTCACTTTTGAGAACCACAATTTCCTGCAAATCAAGGGCACAATCATGGGCACTCGCATGGCCCCTTCTTACGCCAATCTTTTCATGGGACGCCTGAGACCCAATACCTCAACTCCACACCTCTCAAACCTTTCAACTAACTTCGTTATATAGACAATATTTTTTTGATCTGAACCCACGGACAAGAGTAACTGGAAATATTTCCGCAACACCTCCACTGCACCTTTCCCGTCAAGTTCACTTGGTCCTTCTCCAGAAATCACATAACTTTCCTTGATATGAATGTCTGGCTCAAGAGCAATCGACTTGAGACAGACGTTCACATCAAACCTACCAACAGTAGGCAATATCTCCATTTCAACAGCTCCCATCCATACCATACCAAACGCTCTTTCGTATGTTCTTGCTGTCCGGGGCTCCCGCATCTGCTCCTCTGATGACCTGCTCCGTAACATTTTCACTACCCTCTCCTCAGCTTTCACTGACCGTGAATATTCCAAACACCTCATCCGCAAACAACTGAACCGTGCCCGAAATCATCATAACTCCAACCAACCTCCTCGCGAAGCTCCCTCTGCTCCCAATCTTCTCACCCAGTACCACTCCAGCCTGCAAAATATCCTAAAGCTGGCACACCCCGTACTCAGTGTCACCTGAAATTGAAAGTTTTCCCGTCGTGCCTCAAAACTGTCTACCGCAGACATCCGAATCTTAACAAGTTTCTCACCAGAACTGGAGCAATTCCGCCTCCTCCCCCCAAAATCTTCGTACATCCTGTCACTCACAAGACGTACTCTTTCCGACACTCCGGCAGTTGCATATCTTCCAACCTAATTTATCACCTACGCTGTAACCTATATTCGAGTTTCTACGTTGGCGTACCCCAAACTCCTACATTACTTATCAACAACCATCGCTACTCCTCCAAATCACAACTTTCGTACCTCCCCACACCTAAACACACTTCTTATCATGGCTGCACCTTTGACAAAACCTTTGGAAACAGCATCCTGAAAATTCTGAACCCTGATTCACCTGCCGCAGTTAGAAAGAGATGGGAGCAGACATACATCTTCATCCTTTCCGCCAACAATGAACCGGACTTCAACTGCCTGTAACTCCCTGCAGCGCAGTGTCCTCTTCTTCTTCCCCTTCCATTATCTTTGTTCCGTCTCTAGTTGCACTGTTATTCTATTTTGCTATATTGTTTCTTTGTTCTCCCTTTCACCTTCATCTTCCCTATTATCATCATTATTATTATTTTCTTATTTTTATTCCTCCTCCCCTCTGATTCTTTATCCTCTCTACTCCTAGTAACCTCTGCTCTTTTTTCTCCATTTGCTATTTTTCTCCGACACATCTAGTGACTTTCCCGCCTTCATAACCTGGCTACACTCTCACCCAGCATCTGTAAGCAACATGGCGCATTAGCCCTGCTCCCGCTCCAGTCCGCTCTGTTCTTTTTGTCTTCTCCTACCATATGAAAACACTATTGCGAAACGTAACCGCTTTTTTTTGTGTGTATGAAGTTCCTGTACACCTGTCTTGGTTTTCATAACGGTAAGTACTCTTTTTTTCCTACTATATACATATATATTGGAGTGTTGAGAGAAAAGGGTATATTATAAATATAATTCACAATCTTCAAATACAATAAAAGGTAAGAAACCAGCCTTGTAATCAAACTATAAAAAGACGAACATTTAATTCAAGTTAGAAACAAGTAACGCCATTTGTAAAAGTGAAATAATCGTCCTTCTATAAGAAGTACATCAGAACAACTTCTATATAAACAGGAAACGACAATGAAAAAAAATAATAAAGAACTATTTACGAAACGAGCTTTTACAAGGACAATTCCCACCATAAACTGAACAAACAAGATTCCTACTCACCTGGAGGTCAAAACAAGCAATAAGAAATGTGTGTAACATCCGGAACAGGTGTCCACTAGAAGGACAGAAAAAAAAAAATTTACATTCTTTGCCACTCCTATTTTGACCTAAGACCTCTTCCCAAATCGTTCCCAAACTCCCTGCTCCTTGATTTCAAAATTACCTTCCTGTCATCGATGAGAACTCAAGGATTTTCAGACTCACAGAAAGAACGATTTTTTACAGCCCATCAACTCCTATTAGCATAACAAACCCTAGAGCCCATTTCTGAGGACACAAAATTCACAATTCAATAAAACCAGACAGAATTGAGTCTTGGAAGCCAGTCTTGGTTTTACCATCGACCCGGTTACATCAACAAGAACAGTTTACCTGTAACTCGTATCTGTAAAAATAAACTTAGTATTTTTTACTTAGTGTGTGTTACAGCTCCAAAATCTGAACAGTCGCATATTCTCAATAAACTATACCATCTTTAAGAACTTTAGTACATGTATGGTCAATCGCAAGAGAAGAAGAAGATGTGAGAGTTATTGACGGTATTAAGGAACATTTCTTCTCGACTTGAAAACGTGAAGACAAGAGACTTCTAAAGTGTGTATATGAAAAGGTATGTGAAACAGGGCTTGATTACAAAGTATCAATTCATAACATATTGCTCAAAACACTCTAAATTCTAGTCGACTAAAGGATAGATTAATTGTTACGAACGAAGTTTGTTTTATAATAAAACTAGGAAAATGTCAATTCTCATTTTAACGTCTTAAAGCAGCATGTCCTTCCAACCACTTTTAGTAATTAAGTATTGAGGATTTCTTAGGAGTCGTTTCTTCATGGAAGAGAAAGTAATACCAAGTGTGTTTATATGTGTACAAAAGATCCTTTCTGTTGTAATCTATTTAATGACGAATTCATTTCTATACGCTACGTCCCCCTTTAACAGAAAATTACGGCTAATTATAGTGAAATAAATCCGTGACTTATATCGAAATAGCGAAAGATGAACAATATATATATATGGCGTCCCGCACCTGTCCGCTCTGTCTATTTTCTCTCCTACCAGTTGAAAACGCTTTTGCGAAAAGTAATATTTTCTATCGTGTTTGTGAAGTTATTGTACACCTGTCTCAAGAATCTACCATGTAAGTATCCTTTTCTTTAACCCATTTTAATATTATACATATATATAACTGGTAAAATTATGATAAGAAAAAGCGATTACTTACAGTATACTGCTCTATAGGTGAGCATAAGCACCCACTAGCATATATAAGTACAGGAATCTTGAATATTTCGGGGATTTCAACTTCTTCTTGCTCGGAGAGTAACAGAGTAATTCGGTGAGTAGAATAAAGACTAAGACGACAGAGGTGGCACGTAGCGGACAACGCATCGAGTTTGGAGAACAGCTGACTGTTATTATATAGCGCATGGATTTGCGGAACGTGGAAAAATTGGCAACTATACAGCGTGTAAGTTGGAGATAGAGATTGTGGAAAATACAAAGCAGACGGGTCCTTAGAGTTACTGAAGGTTAAGGCAAGGATAGATGTTCGCGTCTAAACCATGAATATAGGCGCTTTCCCACAGACGGGGAGTTGAGGTGCTGGTCGTAAGGGGTAAAATATGGATTATGGTAACCAGGAAAGTTAGGTCAAAATTGGTGTTGTGTGACTCGGTGTGTAAGAAGACTGGGGCATCCGGTTTGTTGATAGTACAGAAGTAACGATGGTTATTAATACGAATGTGGAGAGCACCACTAGTTTCCCCCACATAAAAGGAATCACAGAACTTGTAGGTTTAGATGTATATAACATTAGGGGTGTGGCAAGTACGCTTGGGATTTAGGGTGTACTGGCCACTAGCAGTACTGATAGTGACCGTGGGAGAAGTGATGAAAATGGAGCAGGTCCTACATCTGGGTCTCTTGCATGTATGGGCGCCGGTTTGGTGTGGTGGCGAGGAAGGATTCGTACAGACCAAGATGTTTCTAAGGTTAGGGGGATGATGAAAAAGTAATCTCAGTTTGGTGAGGAAAACTGATCTTGTGTCTGGGTCAGATTGGAGAATGGGGAAAACGACAGTGCAGGATTTGTTTGACTTTGGTTAGTTTAAGATGTAAGTGGGTGATCAGAGCTGGTGGGTTGGTCGACGACGGGTTGGGATTAGTGCTGGAGGTTTGAGTAGATTGAATGTGTGTGGATGCACGGCGAATCTGTTTGATTACAAGATTAGATGGCTAGCTTCGGTTAACTAGAGCTTCCTGGAGGCGTTGATTGTACGTCTCAGTCGCAGAGGTAGTGGAATTCAGGCGTCCTCTAAGTGCAAGGGAGAAAGGAATCGCTTTCTTGGTGTGGTAAGGGTGGGAACATGAGTAGCGTAAATAATGCATGTGGTTGGTAGGTTTTATATGAAAGCAAGTAGTGAGGGTGTTGTTTTTAAGGTAATGTCCATGTCAAGGAATGTGACTCTTTTGTTAGAGATGGACCAAGTGAACTGGGCAATATGGAATTGGTTCAGCTGTTCTAGGAATGTGTTGACACTGGTTTCACCCTGAGTCCATAGCATCATTATATCATCCAAGAATCTTACCTAGAGCAGTGGGGTCGAAGGCTGAGTTTGCAGGAAATCATGTTTGGGCTTGGCCATAAGCAGACTGCTATAAGAAGGTGTCATTCTCGTACCCATGGATGTGCTACGGATCTGAAGGTAGTGTTTGTCGTTCAAAGTCAATCCTTCCTTGTCACCACTCCAAGCCAATGCATGCATGAGACACAGATGTAAGGTCTGCTCCATTTTCATCACTTCTCCCACAGTCACTATCAATACTTCTAATGGCCGGTACACACTAAATACCAAGGGTACATGCCACACCTCTAATGTTATATACATCCTAACCTGTAAGTTCTGTGATGCCTTTTATGTGGGGGAAACAGGTGGACCTCTTAACATTCGTGTTAATAACCATCGCTACTTTTGTACTATTAACAAACCGGATGCCCCAGTCTCCTTACACACAGAGTCGCACAACACCAATTTTGATCATCTTTCCTGGTTGCCATAATCCACATTTTGCCCTCTACGACCAGCACCACAAAGCGCCGTCTATGGGACAGGCTTTTATTCATGGTTTGAGCGCGAAAATGTATCATGGACTTAAGCTTCAATAACTCTAACCCGTTTTTTCTACATTTTCAACACTTTTCCATCCACAACCGTAACTAGTACTTAATCGCTGTACAGCAGTCAATTTTTCCACGCGCCATTCAGCAGTCAATTGTTCTCTAAACGATGCGCCGTCCGCTACGTGTCACTACTATCGTGCTAGTCTTTTGTTCTATCCACGTGTGTGCGTCTCTCTTCCTCTACAGCAAGTTTCTGGTATCAATACCGAAATATTGCAAAAAATTATATAAATATAAGTGTTGTGTACGTGTGTGCGTTTATTTTTCTACAGAACATATAAACTCTATGTATCTTCCTTATGTTTTATCATAAATTTACCTTAAACTGCCCTTCCGCCTTTCCTCTGTATTAGTGTATATATATATATATATAAACATATTTACATACATACAGGTCAGTAATATAAGCTCTAATACGGAACATATAAGCTGTAAGTATTTTCCTTCATTTTTCTCATAAATTTTCCTTAAATTGCCCTTTCAGCTTTCCTTTGTGCCAGTATAAGAAAACCACAAAGATAATTTAAGGTAAATTTATGATAAGAAGAAAAAGATATACTTACAGCTCTTGTTACCGTAGACTTGCTGTAGAGGAGGAGAGACGCACACACGTGGATAGGACAAGAGACTAACAACAGTAGCGACATGTAGCGGACGGCGCATCGTTTGGATAACAGTTGACTGCTATATGGCGCGTGGAACAATTGACAACTGTACAGCGTGTAAGTTCGGGATAGCATTATGGAAGGAAAAGTGTTGAAAATGATGCAGAGAACACGGGTTAGAGTTATCGAAAGTTAGGTCCAGGGTAGATTTTGGCGCTTAAACCATGAATAAAGGCGCCCTCCCACAGACGGCCTGGTGAGGTGCTGGTCATAGAGGGTAAAATGCGGATTATGGCAACCAGGAAAGTTAGATCAAAATTGGTTTGTGCGACTGTGTGTAAGGAGACTGGGGCATCCGGTTTGTTAATAGTGCAAAAGTAGCGATGGTTATTAACACGAATGTTGAGAGGCCCACCTGTTTCCCCCACATAAAAGGCATCACAGAACTTACAGGTTAGGATGTATATAACATTAGAGGTGTTGCATGTACCCTTGGTATTTAGTGTGTACCGGCCATTAGCAGTATTGATAGTGACTGTGGCAGAAGTGATGCAAATGGACCAGACCTTGTATCTGGGTCTCATGCATGCATTGGCGCTGGCTTGGGGTGGTGACAAGGAAGGATTGACTTTTAACGACAAACCCTACCTTCAGACCCAAGGCACAGCCATGGGTAAGGGTATGGCACCACAGACCCAAACCTCATATTCCAACAACAGCTTTCCTACTTAACCTGGCCAACCTAGTTCGAACCTGTAATATTTTTACCTTTGACGACAAGCACTACCTTCTGATCCGTAGCACATCCATGGGTACGAGAATGGCACCTTCTTATGCCAGTCTGTTTATGGCCAAGCCCGAACATGACTTCCTGCAAACTCAGCCTTTGACCCCACTGCTCTAGGTAAGATTCTTGGATGATATCCTGATGCTATGGACTCAGGGTGAAACCAGTCTCAACACATTCCTAGAACAGCTGAACCAATTCCATTTTGTCCAGTTCACTTGGTCCATCTCTAATATAGGATGTATATAACATTAGAGGTGTGGCATGTACCCTTAGGATTTAGTGTGTATCTGCCATTAGCAGTACTAATAGTGACTGTGGGAGAAGTGATGAAAATGGAGCAGGTCTTACATCTGGGTCTCATGCCTGGATGTGCGTCGGTTTGCGGTGGTGACGAGGAAGAATTCGTACGGACTAAGATGTTTCTAAGATTAGGTGGATGCTGAATAACAAATCTAGGTTTGGTGGTGAATATTGATCTTGTCTGGATCAGATTGGAGAATGTGGAAATAAGAGTGTAGGATTTGTTTGACCTTGGTTAGTTTAAGATGGAACTGGGTGATTAGAGCTGGTGGGTTGAGCAACGGTAGGTTGAGGGCTTAAGTGGGTTGAATGTGTGAGGATGCACGACGAATCTATTTGGTTACAAGGTTAAGGTAGCCTCGCTTGACCAGAGCTTCCTGGAGGCGTTGGTTGTACGTTTCAGTAGCAGAGGTGCTGGAATTCAGGGGTTGTCTTCTGAGTGCAAGCGAGAAAGGAATCGCTTTCTTGATGTGGTAAGGGTGGGAACTTGAGTAGTGTAAATACTTAATGTGATAATGTTTGGTAGGCTTTATGTGAACGGAAGTAGTGAGTGTGTTGTTTTCTAAAGTGATGTCCACGTTAGGGATGGACCAAGTGAATTGGTTCAGTTGTTCTAGGAATGTGTTAAGACTGGTTTCACCATGAGTCCATAACATCAGGATATCATCCAAGAACTTTATCCAAAGTAGTGGGACTAAGATCTGAGTTTCTAGGAAATCATGTTCGAGCTTGCCCATAAACAGATTAGCATAAGAAGGTGCCATTCTCGTACCCATAGCTGTGCCTCGGATCTGATGGTAGTGTTTGTCGTCAAAGGTGAAGTTGTTACATGTTAGAACTAGGTTGGCCAGGTTAAAATAGGAAAGCCGTGGTTGGAATATGAGGTTTGGGTCTCTGGTTAAGGAAGAATTCCAAAGCTGCTAAGCCATGGGTATGAGGAATATTGGTATATAAGTAACATCTACGGTACAAAACAGAACGTCAGAAGGAAGAGATTGTAATTTACGGATGATTTCTAATAGGTAGTAGGTGTCGCGTATGTAGGCAGCGCTTGAACATGTGGTTGAAGGAAGGAGTAAACAAGAGCGGAAATTTGTTCGGTACGAGAATTATAGCTAGCTACAATGGGTCTGCCTGGGTTACCTGGTTTGTGGATCTTCGGTAATAGGTAAAAGGTCGGTGTACGTGGATTGTCCAGGGTTAAGTACTGTATGGACATTTTAGATATGCCCTCACGTGGACCATTAGCGGTAATGAAATCGGAAATTTTCTGGGTGTGTAGGTTGGGTCTGTGGCGGTGGGTTTGTCGGTGGGATCAGATAGTTGACGGTACGAATCCTGGAGGTAGTCAGCTTTGTCAAAGACTACTGCTGTGGACCACTTGTCCGCTGAGAGGACCATTATGTTGTGGTTCTCGCGTAACGCTACAAGGGCTTTGCGTTGCTTATGGGTTAGGTAGGTTGGTTGCTCATCTGATGTAAGAAACTCGGTATTGGCGCTGGCAGAGATAACTGAGGAGATGTAACGTTCGAGGGGATGGTTGCTAGGAAGTGAAGGTGGATCCATACTTAAAGGAGGACGGAAACGTTTAAGGCTAGAATGAAGTTTATTGGAAGGTGGGCTGTAATAGGTGGATTTTTGACCCAAAAACAGCGCCATCTTAGTCCGCGTGTAAAGGAAAGTATATCTTTTAACAACAGGAAGTGGTTGTACGGCTTGGAGGTAAAAAAGTCAGTCCTTTAGTGAGGTTGTCAGATTCAGATTGAGTAAGGATGTGGCTGGATAGTTTTACGACGGTAGTAGCAGTGGAATTTTCCGGGCGGTCTGGTATTTCTGAGGATTGGGTCGTAAGTGCAGATTGTTTATTAGTCCCGGGTGGTTGGGTTGTGGGAGCAGGTAATGGAAATAGTGCTTCTACAAGTAAGGGAAGTTGGTGCTTTTTGTGTGGAAGAGGGAGAGGTAGAGGTAGGGCACATCCGGTTTGAAATGAACGGCGACACAGAAGGGAGAATTATTCAGGTGTTTCTGGTTCACTGAGGAGTGTAGATGAGTGTAAACGGGTCTGCGTCCAAATAGTGCAAATTTTACTATGCCAATCATAGCAGGTCAACACGGGGATTTTGTGAGAGACTGGATGTTGGTCAATAGGTTACATGCATGCTGCAAGTGTAAGGCATTCACGTTGAAGGTTACTTCAACAGCAGATCTGTAAAGCGGAATGAAAAAGGGACGGTGTACTGGTGTTACGGCAGAGAGCGGGATTTTAGGTGTTAGCCCTGTAGGAGTAAGGCCTAAATTCAAGCATGAACACAAAAAACTAGCATGGACAACTGATTTGGTATATTTAAAGATACGTTAACGTAGACGGGAGAAAAGGATTGATGCGAGATCACACGGAGTCATTTCCAACACAGGGATAATATCACTAACACAAAGGAAAGCCGGAAAGGCAATTTAAGGTAAATTTATGATAAGAAAGGGATATACTTACAATTCTTGTTCCATAGGCGAACATATATAAAACAGCTTTCCTGGAAAAAACAGGTTTTTGTAGATACCGTGTTTTGTGATAACGGTCCTCAATTATAACAAGACCTTCAATGTTTCCTTGAAATTGCTGTTAGGGAACGATTTTAAGGGTATGTAGAATCAGTTTACAGCAAAATATCAAATAATAAATAAGAATCCATAAGAAGCTTTATAATGTTAAAGCCAAACTCCTAGAAAATAAAAATGGAAGTGAATACAAACTGTACTCGAGTAGGTTGTCTTACGTATGTCACTTGAGTAATATAGCTATTGCGTCTTCGAAAACAACATTAACATCACGAATAGATAAATATTAGATCTACTGGAAAAAGTAAATTAATACAGGTCTTAGCCTAGACCGAAAAGTCATGTTTATTTAAAATAGTTACAAATCTGAATAATTATTTTTAACGCACGAAGGACAATTTTGTAAACATTTTCTTTACCTTTGACTGTAAAACAAACATTCACATTTGAATTGTAAAACAGTTGACGTTAAAATTACAAACTTGGGACGGTAAGACTTAAACTGAATTGAATTTATTTTTATGACCTTTAGACATTTCAGGCTCAGGCCAGAATAGGGGGTGGGAGAGTATCATAGAAGGTAGTCGGCCAGGGCCTAGCTTGTAGGTATCATTCGGTCACTTGCCTGGTGTGACTGAGGAAAACCCTGGTAGAACTTAAATACTTTACACAATTGTTCTATCTTCTTCCAATACATTTACACTATGTTCACTTTATTTACATATCCAAATAAACGTATATATACAGAAACATTTTTCAACACAAGTAGTAGTCCGCACTGACGAAGGATTCTGGAAGAAGCGAAAAGTACTTCCGCAAAGGAAATGTTTTAGTAAAGGGGACAATAACGATTTATATTTTTAACGTACGTATAGTTTTGATAGTGTAAATTTGTTCAGTGCATGACGTTAACGGAGGAGAAACACGAAACTATCTTTTTGTATATGGAGCATTCGTCGCGCTTCAGTTGAACCAGCTGGTGTCGAAATCAAGACACTTCACTGCATGTGGAGATTTTCGTTGATAAATCTTTTTGCAAATCATGGCATGGAAAAGAATTAGATATTTAGAGAAAGACCGTGTGTGTGGTAACAGCTGAAAAAATACACAGAAAAATTGACACTTGCATCGCAACTCAAACCTGGATCTCCCACTTGCCGGCCGGCAACTGGAAAATCCGTGTTTGGGTTCCGGTCACGGCAACGACCAATTCTTCTGTGTATTTTCAAAAATGGCGTTGTTCAGTGAAATATATCTGAACAAAATACTGCACCTAAATTTTATCATCTGATTATTTTGTTTGATTTTAAAACGAATATTTGTCAATGTTCGTACTCTCCTTGCGCCAGGAGACAGAACTTAAATGAGGGGAAGAGGCAAGGTGCAGGGTAAGTTACAAGGTCTATTCTCCATTGACTATTCATAAGAGTGAAAGTTGTTGAATTTACCTTCAGACCTCTTCTACTTGTGATATTATCCCCGCACAGAATCGTGCTCATTGAAATTGACGTGAGTGTAGCGATATTTTTTGTGCGCGCGCGCGAAAATTTACAACGTATGCACCTATTCACTCACCTATTCACCTCGACCAACTGAAACAAACTGACGCTTTACAGTCGAATAAACCGTAGTTTCGTCACACTGCTTCTGCCTAGAGCTCATCTTCTGGCGCGACCACTTTCCTTAAAAACTACACCGCATTACGTATCATATGTTCCTAGTAAAACTTCCTTTGTATCAGTGTATTGTTTCTACGTATGCCACAATTTCATCAGGTCATTCTGGCCTTACGTAAAAACATTTTCGAGTTACACAAAAATGCTACAAGTTGCTTGCAGAAAAAT
>JAGDQP010015213.1:31764-43306 GCA_022664845.1 Lepisma saccharinum | reverse complement strand
TCAACTATCTTTGCGTACCGTTTTCATGTTAATAGTAAATTTTATATTATTCAACATGGTTCGATAACTTTGGTTTCAACCTCCAGCCACTATTCTCCGATGAAAAAGTCATATTTTTATAACAATATTTTGTATTTTCAAGATTTATTCAGAACGTCTTTTGTATAAGGTAGTAATCATCTGTAATGACGTCACACCATTAATAACGTTAAAGTGATTCTTTCCTTACCATGTATTTCGGACTAGAACTTCTTTCGTGTACGTAATACTGTGCTAAAACTTTTCGAAATTATATAACAATATTTCGGGAATAACTTGTGAAAGTATCAACGAAATGTATTAATTATTATAGAAATTATGGACATTTATGTGTGACTAAGTAACTTTCAGTTCTGCTTAATTCAATGTATACCAGCGATTCAAATTTGTTTGTTTTTACAATTGAACTGTAATTCTGTTCCCATTCTCATGAAACTATCATATCCGTAAACATGCAATGTGTAAATTCAAAGTAATAAATTGGAATTCTGAAATTTTTATATTTCTTCGAAAATATCTTGAGTTTATGTTCAGTGAACGTAGTGTAGAATCCTCGCAGTTAACCAGGTACGATCTACGGCATTAGTTGATAATCCTTTTACAGTGTTTAGTAATGTTTATAATGTGCAGTGAGTTATTTAATGTTTGTTTTGATATTCGTTGGAATTTAGCTACCAATCGTTACGTGAAGTTGACAGCAATTGATACTATATTATTTCTGTGTTTCGGTATACCTATCGTTTTAATTGATGCGATTTTAATTAGATTAGATCGGTTCATAAATCCGTAGACCAGGGGTAGGATTCTTTCGCCAGCTGAGAAGTGATAACTTGGGAAAGGAACTATATATTCAATTTTGGTTATTTCTGCGTTGACATATGAAGTGACTAAAGCATGTGATTTGTATGAATAAATATTATTTGCATTTTGCGTTATGACACTACGTTTGGATTGAGTTGCGACCGTCATTCGTTTGTGTTCGTTCGTCTTTATTTCAGGAATTGCGATTCCAGACTACAGGTGTGGGCCCTACTAAGGTCTTGGTCTTTTGCCCCCCAGTAGACTTCGAAGTGAGTAAAGACACCGTATGAGTCACATATGAGTCGTTATACGTATCATCGTTTGAGATTATTTCCCAAGTAAAGATTTGAGTTTTCTTTCTTCATCTGTCGCTAATCTACACCCGCTGGTACTTCAGAGTATGAACTGTCGATCTAATTAAAAGATTGGAGGTGTCGCCTTACCGGTATTTCCTCCCTCGATCTAAATTATTTTTTTTACAGCAATCACAAGGATCTGGAATCCTCTTTCCCAGATATTCTTAAATCTGGAAGGCATTTCTGCGCCGCTCGTCTGGGGTGTAGAAAATATTTGGAGCTAGAGGTTAGGTTAGATTCCTTTGCGTGGGTACTCTAGGCTCCTGGCGACCCTATTTGTCTATGTGATCCACTTTTGGGATCATTAGGTTGGGGGCGTTACAGTTTTTGGCGACTCCAACCAGGATTGCCAAAAAACCTGTGCGTTTCATTAGTGTCTCTTTTTTGTTTCTGGTCTTTATTTTGTTATGATAAATACATTAATTTGTATAGGTTCTTCAGTCATTAAATGTGACTAATGTGTTAAAGATGAGGAAAATAAATTCACTAATACTAATGCCTCAATTATACATTTTTTGTTTACAAGGTCTCTTTTGATAATTTGAGTACACATATAAGGGAAATTTGTGTTGGTAAGCCTAAACTTATTAAGCGCTTATGTTATAAACGCCACCAGTTATAAAAATAATATTATATATAACATAAGATTATAAATTAAGGAATATGCAAACTTTGATCAAATTAAATGAAATCATATCAAATTTAAATAACATGATTTTCAAGAACGCATGCGAACTAAGCCAAATAAAATAACACGAATTAAAGCTCAGAAAATTATCATTCCAAGGACTAAAGTTTATCTGATAGTCTATAATAAACGTAAAACATGTCTGAACGACTATGACAAATTATTCTATGGTTGCAAGAAAAACTATAAAAATTAGTAGAAAATAAGAAATATAAAAATATAATAAAAGCTCACAAAATTCTGTGAATATTGTTGGTAATGACTGTTTTGTTTATTAATTTTTAGAATTATTATTTTCCTAATTATACGTAGTAATTCAAATGTAAGTTCAGGTTAGAAACTTTTATCTTTTTAATGTTTCCGATAATTGTGCACAGAAGACTGAGTGAATGAAGATGGTAACGATAGACGAAAAGTTGGAGCAGAATTTCTTGGCTGACATTCGCAGTTACAAAAACGTAACAGAGGAATTTCAAGATTTTTGTTTGCTCTGTTAAGATTCGGAACATCCACATTTAAAGGATCCACTTGTGCAATGTGTAGACATGAATACGATGGACGTACTGCAAAAAGTTT
Source organism: Lepisma saccharinum (assembly GCA_022664845.1). Classification (NCBI taxonomy): domain Eukaryota; kingdom Metazoa; phylum Arthropoda; class Insecta; order Zygentoma; family Lepismatidae; genus Lepisma; species Lepisma saccharinum. Next base: position 40,846 of record JAGDQP010015213.1, on the reverse strand, counting down.
TACAGAACTGGAAACGTAGCATTCGCACATAAATGTACGTAGAAGAAATACTATACATGACTACAAATCCCCATGTAACCTGACCTATGAATCATTTAGTAGTATAGTCAAAATAATGGATAATTATCATTATTAACTCAGTAAAACCACATTACATATAATGAGGTAGGATAAAATAACATAAATACGTCATTTCCTGTAATTCTAGAATTAGGTAATGCTGAATATATAGGAGGAATCTGCGTATCAAGTAAAAAAAAGTACATAAATTATAATATATTTCACTTATTAATCGTCATTTTTCTATAAAACAATAAAGGTGTGTGTATTTAATAAGTGATATTTTACGTACAATTAGTAATGTAATATTTATTCAAAAGTAATCGTTATCGATTTTACCACTGTGGAAGAATATCGAAAGACATATTCAACAATGTTTAGAAATCTATTTAAACAATTATAATATTTTAGATATGAATTATGATTTTGTTATCTTCCAGAAATTTAATTTGTATCAGGTGATATTGTAATTCTATTTAATTAGAGTAATTTCCAATGTTCTGACGAACTATTTTCTTAATGTAATGGGCGAGAGCTGTTTGTAGGTGCGGTTCCCTGGGGTGGAATTAAGTTCTCCACAATCCTGTTTGAGTGGTAACAACTACTCAAAATTAAATTCTTCACAAAACTTTGTGTGTGTATGTCTGTTCATGTGGCGAGCTCTGTATCCTAAAATTAGTGACTATTTAATTGTTAAAAGGCCAAATTTCAGAAAAACATGTACTATTTTAAATAAGCGTTTGTTAAAATAAGCCGCATACGAGGAGACAGGTTAAATTGCAACTTTCGCAAGTCAAATAGGCAGTGTTATTGTAAAGTTTCAAATTTTCGGCAAGCCATGTGCAGTATAGAGTTTAAGCAAAGTTGTGCTAAAACGACAAAACATGTTTAAAAAAGTTGTATACAAGAAAACAGTATTCGATGAGAGGTTAAAGTGGCAAATTGTAACAAACAATATTCAATATAACCATGGTAGGGTTAAGAGGCAAAATGCTGGATAAAAATAAGACGTATACGAGATCGAGCATTCAAGGTAAGGAAAATTAAACAGGTTATTTTATATTAAAATTTTAAGACCATATACGTTAACACGCTCAAAGTTCTGTTCAAATAAAGCGTTTACGAGAACGTGTATTCGGGTTAAATTATTTTTTATTATTATGTACAAAAGTTTGATTCAATAAACGTCGTATATGAGAACGTTAAAATTGACTTTCCCTATTTCGCCCTACAATTAATATCGAAAACCGGATGAATTAACTCCCCTCCCCTTCTTTTCAATTGTTTTGTTTAAGGTTATAAAGTGTGTGCTAAATTTCTATTGAAAGCATTAATATGTCTTTAACTTAATTTTTTAAAAACGTTGAAACAACTGGGGGAATTCTACTTTTAGTAACTAAAAGTTAAACTAAAATTAGGTTTAAACTGTTCTAATGGAGCGAAACGCTGTGGAAAACGTTTCGAAACGTTGGGACCTTATATCTTGCGGGTCCTTTAAAGCCACTTAGTATTACACATCTGCATTATATTTCTTACCGGCGATAGATCTACTTAAATACAAAGCTGAGAGTCTATCCATACGCTGTAGGATCATGATACAGTGACACCGTGGAGGAAAATATAAGTTTAGTTATACATATGGTAGACCCTTTTCAATTGCATAGTATTTGCCAAAATATGTGTTTCTTTGTAATCACCCTGCATCTCAGTAACAGACAAAGCTTAGCCTTAAACTATTGAATCGCTCATGGACCCAAACGGGTAGGAAAAAATAAATCTTGATGTTCCTTTCCGTTGATGCTTTTTCTCAATTCTCCTTTCAGTTTTCTCCATTGTTCGTGTGGATGATTGTGTTGCCTGTTTGTTACCCTCTAGATTTGAGTAACTGCAAACCAAACAAAGAAAGGACTTACAGCATTTCATTTCGTGTGGTCAGAAACGGTGACTATAACTATGACCTTGACACTAAAATCAGCAGTTGCTTTTCAGTTTCTTAGTATTTTCCATTCGTCCCTTCCCTTTAACTCGGAAACTATAGGTCAGACCTAGATGAGTCATAAACTGAAGGATTCCACATGCTCTGAAATAGTTCCAAAACTTTGATTTAGACTGTAATGGTGACAATTTCTTTTTAATTGTTTTGTATTTACGCCCGATGTGTTCGTTCTTCTCCGACCTATACGTTTCGATAACTTCAAAACAGAAAGAGATAAATTCGTTACAGTCCAAAGCTGTGGTGGGAAACTGTTTTTGATCCTAAAAAAGGTTTCTTTTCAGCTTCTTCGTATACTCCATTTGTCCCTTCCCAGGAAGTCAGTAGCGACAAGTCATACAGAGATGAGCATGCTAGGTTGGATTACAGATGGTCTAAAACAGTGTAGGTAAACGTGGTGTAGGCTCCAAATTTGTCAGGTACTTAATCTTCAAATATATGTTTGCTTGTAACTACTTAATATCTCAGAAGATACAAATGAAACAGTGATGCGGTATAATACGTTGCATTCCTTATAGGCTAAAATGTTGCAGAAGTACATGAGTTAGATTTTAAACAGTGCAGGTACTTGTCAATCATTTAGTATTCCTCACGTTTCCCTATAACTCCTTTTATTGGAAAGAACGAATAAAATCGCTCACCTACAGTTGGATTTGAAATGTCTTGAAAGAGCGGAGAGCAATATGATTTTGACTCTGAAACAGGACGTATTTTAATTAACTTAGTTTTCTCCATGTTTCTTTCTCCTCTTACATCTCAGTAAATACTATAACAGAGAAATGATAACATTTCACAAGATAGTTTACAGTGTGAAATTATAAGCAGAATTATAAATTTGATTCTAAATTTGGCACGTTCTTTACAATCACTTACTATTCAAACTTTTTGCTTCCCTAGATCTGAGAAGCAAAAAGTAAGACAGAGATTAGCTATACACGGTTGTATGCGTTGCGGTTTGAAGAAGAGGCAAAATTATTAATTTGAATTAAATCTGGCAGATTCTTTGAATAAGTTATTATTGTCATCTATTTGCTTCGCTCCTAAATATATATTACTGAAAATAAGTAATAACAGTATATCTCTATATACGCATTGTTCATTTGGATTTCAAATGGTTTGAAACTGTGCGGAAAGCTGAGTTTGAATCCAATATTATGTAGCCATTTCCAAACATTTAGTATTATCCACCGGTACATCTTTTCTTTCATCCTATATCTCACTAACTAAAATTTAGACAGAGATTAACAAAACACTTGTGGATTTCCCATCGTCTAAAAGTGGGAAATTTTTCACTTTGGCTCTAAAGATTAATCCATCGCCGTAGTATTTTCTATCAATATGTTTTTTTGTCCTTCCACTTAAGTAAAACTTTGGTAAACTTTATATTTATATGGGCCAGTCTAGTAACTTTAGTCTTCGGCCCGTCAAGATTAGCTTTTTGCTGTTAAAATCCTCGCCCATGCCCCTGCCGGGACTCAAATCTGGGACTTTCGAGCCGATGGCCCACAGCCGCAGAACGCTCGGGTACCTTGCCTGCTCCCACTTAGGTACAAACCCGACAAATATGAAAAACATATTTCCAAAAGTTTCTAATTCCATTTTCGTTTTCACCTATATTTTGTTTCTCCTATATTTTGAAAAGTATAAAAGTTCCTGATTCAATTTGTCTATCAGATTGAACGAGAAAGTACCCAATCCTATTAGAATCAATAGTTCAATATAACATTTGATTCAAATTCGAATCAGGAACTTGGTTGTTAAATTTGATACACAATTGGTAGCAAGGAATTAGAAGGTTTTGGAAAAACGTGTCTCATATATGTTAAAACCAATAATTTCTCATAATTTGTAATGTGTGAAAACTATAATTCTAAAGGTGGCTCTCCCTTTTAATCCCTTAGTGTTTTCTATCAGTTATATGTATATTTATTTCTATCAAACATGTATCTCAGTGACTACAAGCTACATGAGAAAAAACATATACCGTTGAATTCCTTGTGATCTGAATGGTAGGAGACAATATCAATTTTATTCTAAATTTCACAATTTCTTATCAATCAGCTAGCGCTCTCTATCGGTATATTATTTGTATCCATCATACATCTAGTTAATGGCAAGTAAGACAAATATGAATCAGACACTATTTCATTCTTCATGGTCCTGGGCAGTGGTGAAATTATGATTTTTCTCTAAATCTAGAAGTCATTTTCTTGCCCTAATATTTTATTGATAACAGACCGATTTGTGAGTCAATACAAGAAAATCATGATGCCGAACATCATGATGAATGACCGCATTGCCATGAAGGTACCTAGAAATTAGGTATTGAAAACCTACTCAACAAACCGGGCTTTTGTAGAGCAAATACAAATAAACATTTAATATCAACATTTATTGAAGGTCGTAGCTCAGATTACAATCCAAGGATACAAGATTATTTAAAACAAAACATTGATTTTCATAGGAGATGTCAGAACATCTCGTCGACGTCGAAGTTCTGGATCATGATACAAATAAGAACTTTACTTAGAAACTTAAACATATTAAAACATTGAATAACAAAGAATACAAGTGCATTTAAAGAGTTCCAAATACCAAATTATACCATACTGAATACATATACGAACATAGTTAATTTAGATAGAATAAAATACCTTTCGAATTTAAGATGTTTTCTGATGTGTTGATATGTCGAATGATTTGCACTTCGTAATCAAAGTTCGAATTCTCACTTATCACTATACAAGAGGCTCAAGCGTGTTTGAACCAAAGATATAAAGTTCTGTAATTTTTCTGAGTCCAAAATAGATTTTAACTTCGAAGATTACTGTTCGACGAATCTTTACGTAGTAATTTAGCTAAAGCTGGAGTGCAGACTTCTATCGCAGCAAAGTCGAAGACTCAATGATTGTGGTTGAAGAGCGCCTCTGCGTGAGTGCGTATAAAGAGAAGTTTTAGCTAATATTTATTTCTGTCCATTTTCTAATTGAAGGAAGTACTGGGAACTTTCAACGTGGGATAAAATACAGCTGTTCAAGGTGAAACTGTTTACAATATTTAAAAACACTTCCTAAAAAGGTTCTTGTATTATCAATCACATCATTAATAGATTTTCAGATCGACGGACGACACTTGTAAAAGAGACGGATACATGTGTCAATTCTTAGTTCTTGTGAAACAAGGTCGAATCATGGTTATCGGAAAGACTTCCTTTCGGAGGAAAGTATACATGAGAACATAAACGGTCTCACTGTCTTATGTTGCTCTGTTTAGACTTACTTAATTGTTACCTTGGAGCTGAGAATAATTTAACGTTTAATCATGATCCATTACATCTTAAACGTCGTGAAACGCGTCTTAAAGACAACTCAATTTAATCCAAATATTTTGCAAACTAAATACACTATTACACATAAAATTAAGAAAATAATGAAATGAATAAAATAATAAAATGTTGATATACAATCATACAACATTACCCGTGCCTTAGTTAAGTAACTCAAACTGGAACCAATGTTGCATTTGGAGATACTGTAACAAAAGAACCTCAGCACATTAATAAAATATATTTGGTTTTAGTTAAATATAACATAAGTAAAATGTTTTGACACAAACTAACATTGAAGCAAGTGAATACACATAAAGTAATAGGTCCTTTTTAAAGGATTGTTGAATTTAGAAATAGAGTCATTTAAATGTTCAAGAATATGATATTGGTTATACATTAATATTTATATATGCCCAATAATAGTTTGAATAAATGTAAATAATTGAATAAATATATTTTCAACCAAAAGTTCGTAGCATGTGTATGTGAAGAGAACTAAAACTGTTCATTGTAAACAAAGATGTAACTGTAAACTGGTTTGAATAATATCACTTAATTGATGGCGATACAAATTCGTTAAATAATACACTAATTATCCGTTTCTTATGCGTATTATTAACTGAATGCGTCTTGTTTGGATCGTCCATATGTTAAAGTGTTATGGAAATTTCGATTATACAACTTGCACTTGCAATTAGAGCGTTGGATGATATTTTCAATAAAGGGTTATTATCTGTCACTTTTCACTGTGGGGAGAAATTTTCACTTTGGCTAATCACTGGGATATGGTGGATATGTGAATTGATGTTAAATCTTATTCTGTTAATCGTTTCAATTATGGATCCCAGTGGTAGATGGTTTCCCTGCAAACGTTCTTCTTGTAAAGATGCTATTTCACTTGAAAAGGGGAAGAGTCTTATGATGATTCAATACTATGGAGGTGATCACTGTTCTTAGCTTTGATGTAAGGGATAAATATTGGTCTTACTGCAGCGTAACTGACTGGTGAGCAGAGTTGGTAGGGATACCATTATTGACAGATCTGCTTTGTTGGAAGCTAACGTTCTCTTTGCAGTAGATGGTGGAAGCTGCTTACAACGGGAATGGAAGCTTAAGTTCTTGTGGAAATAACCAAAGATGATTTCGGGTATCAGCTGCTTACTGGGAGGAACTTTGTTCTTCATGGAGCTTGTGAAGAAATATTCACTAAGTTTTGGTAGTACATGTTGAACTGGTTGAAATATGTTTGAATGTCTAATATAGGGTGGGTAAATGAATTAATTTATAGCAAATAAGTAATAAAAGCTAAAAGACTTGAAAAATAAGATGGGTTAAAATATACACATTTGAATTATGGAAATATATGAAATAAAAACAAATTAAATTAATAAAATCTAATAATACTAAACAAAGGACTTAAATAAGGCATGTTGTTGCTATCTATAAGGTTGGTATTTACATTTTGTATAATCTTGCATATGGAGATACGTAATATGATGAAACAAACTAATGGGTAAATATTGATTAAATATGAATAATACTAAATTATACTAATATTAGTAAGTTTATCTTGGGTAAAGTTACATATACTTATAAGGCACAACTTTTATATAGTAGCTGTGACTTAGACTAAATCTGCGAAATTGCTTTTTTGTAAAGTTAACAACGATATTTCAAATTTCTCTTGTCATATTGTCTCTTGTCATATTGTCTCTTGTCACATAATCGTTATAAAAATTTATGGAGGATCAAAATTGGTTGTATTAACATTATTCAAAGTGCTGTTATTATGTTCTTAGGCAAATTATACTCATGCATTTATAATCAATGAAATCGTTTAATGTAATTATCGGATGTAAAGCGAATCGTTAAGGTATAAAAAATTGTAAACATGTAATTGCGGGATATTTTTATAAAATATAAGTTCTTTGGGATGTAACGTATATCTGATAGAATAACGAATAAAGGAAAGAGAAAAATTGTTGGATGGTAATTGAAGTAATAATAATAATGTATTTGTTTACACGTTTAAAGAAAAATGTAAAAGCAATAATTTCTATTATGTTTTGTAAAAGAAAGGAAAGAGTTATAGTTAAAACATTTCGTTTTTTGTTGTAATTTCATGGTCGTATGGCCTGGCTAAAGTAATCAAATCTTCTTACTCGCGTGCCATAAATATAACACATGGATATCTTTTATGTTCGCTTGAATGGGGAGGGAAGTGTAAACAAGACGGAGTAAGAGACGACAAAATAACAAGATCTCAACAGGGCTTGTAAAGAGTCGTGTAAAAGGGGAAGAGATGAGAAGAAAATAAGTTTTAGATATTGAGAAGACTTCAAGAGACGGTTTCACATGAATGTTTATCTCTACATGGATGGAGTTTTAAGAGTATTGTTTCAACTAACTACAAAGAAGGGGGAAAGAGAGTATTACTTTTTGAACGATTTTTTTTAAATAATCGCTAAGTACGTAGTAAAAGGAGTGGCTTAAAATTAAACAACAGACTGGGTCTCAGGACACAAGATATGTAAGGGAGAAATAGAAAAGAAATGATGATTTTAGAAGAAGCTTTTCTTTCAAAGAAAAAATGTTAGGCCTTACAATGCTAGGTGTAAAGAAATGTTAATGAACATAATGCCGTGTCCGCTAGATAATGAGGTCAAGGAGGATATATATATATATTGTTAAAAGAAATGTCAGTTGCCGTTCACTAAAGGTAGTATTAGTGTTGTGATGGCTGTAAACAAATTTGAATTACGTTTAAGATTGTTAGCGATTCCCGAAATATTTAAATTAATCAAAAATGACATTCTTTGGTGACTTCAATGTGGAGGAATACTTCTTAACATTTCGGGAACGTAATTTCGAAATAGTAGGAAATTCGCTTGAAGATTGGGCTAGAAGTGCTATAAGTATACATGAATTTGAAGTATTTGGTACCGTATTTTGGTATTAAAGAAGCGTGTTGCTAGGTTACGGAACTCACATGGAAATAATCTTTTGATCCCGTATCACTGTGCTCGTGTTATATTCTTCATATATATCAAAGTTAGTGAATCTAAATGCTTATATATGTGGGCGTAATTTATAAAAATCGATGTATGCATGGTTGACTACAATAAAGGATAATTTAATTTAATTAATTTAAGGTTTTCATCTGTGATTCAAAGTCGGAATAATCTCTATATCTCAATCGTGAACTTGGAAATAACCAAAATATAGGTGGATATTTCATGTATTTCGACATATTCGGGGAATTCAAAATCGTAAATTATCATCATCAAAATACTGAGATTCATTTATTCGTATCAATATATCTCGTAATTAATAATCGTCGTAGAATATAGGAATCAACATAAAGAACGGGACTATCAAATATGGTGCATTGTCGTTATATACTCAAATAAATCACTAAGGAAATTTGTATTAAATGTTTCAAAATTATCAAAGATATTTTAAATACTTCTACTTGAAAGGGATTTTTACTTTTGTTCATTAATAAAACTATTTAAAAGGGGAACTTGTATTAGTACTTCTATGTCGTTAAAGCTAAATTCGAAGAATTAATCAAATATGTTTGTAGTAAGTAGAATTCATTAAAATATGTAGATTACAGCTGCACTAGAAATAAACTTGCAGTTTTCAAGACGGAACGATGGAAATATAATTGTCAAAATTATAAAATTCTGGTGAAGTGC
>JAGDQP010015213.1:0-28720 GCA_022664845.1 Lepisma saccharinum | reverse complement strand
TATTTGTACTTTCTCTACTCTTCTAATAATTTCTGTAGAGATCTACATATCGTATATCATTTCCTAAACTTACCATCACTTCATATTTTAAATTATAACGCCGAAATGGATTTGTTCCTATATTGTTCCTATACTAAAATTTTAGTAACCGAAGACTAAAGAAATAAGAGAGGGTTTGAGAGGGATTGTTTTGCATTCATTGTTTTCCATCGTGTGGATGTAATTATGCTCAAAATTAGAAGAAATCGTTCCAAAAGTTGATCTCAAAAATATGTGAATGTTTTTAAATGACATAATATTGATAAAATTGAAGTCGAATTGAAATTTGTAGAATAACCGAAAGTTATGGAGAAGAAAATATGAGATATACTGTTTCTAAAATTATAGAACCTATGTATAAATATTCTGTTGGGCTTTTTTGCACAATTTAGAACTTATCAATTCTATGCACGTATTCATATTTGCTACTTAACCCATGATTTCTTTACAAGGGTCAATTCGCTTTAAACTGTGGAAAATTGGTCCTAAAAGTATTCATATACTTATGTTCGAATCGATGCTAGTTGCCTAGTTTCTCTTGATTTTTGACAAGGACGGTATGTATACGAAGTCGGAAAGATTTTTTTCTAAAATTGTGGATAAAGAATACCTGATAGTTTGCAACTTATTTTCAAACAGTGACTCCCGTCCACATCCTTCGCAATGTACACTATTGGCCTGTCAAATCCGGAAACGGGTAACAATGCTGTTCCGTTATACTAATAACCGAAGCTCTATTTATATTTTTAGTACTATTGTCCAATGACTTTATTCTAGTAAAAGAGGTTTGAATTTCGTCTAAAATTAACTCTATTTTGCTAATAGCAAATCAAAATTATGGCAGCCAAAGATGCCTTTTAAATGCACATGATGGAAATATAAGGGACGGTAACTTTAAATTGCTGTTGTGAAAGAAATATTTAAATTGTGAAAATTAATTTATGTTTCTCAAATTTTCGAAATGTTGATTCAACGTTAGTCAAAATCGAATTAAAATTAGACCTAGATTGTAAGTTTAAATTCGTGTAAAATAATTGTCTAAAGTCCGCTTTAGACGATACAATTTATCGTACGATGAATCTTAGCGAAAACAGTGTGCCAGCGTAAAAAGAAAAAAATGTTATGGATTTCTACTATAGCATCTTGCCCTATTGTAGCATTCTTGCTTTCACACTCTGGTACTACTGCTAATCGTAAGATTCATCGTAGCATAAATGCTGTCGTCTAAAGCGGCCTTTAGTATTGAACGCAGTGGCTAGTATATTCTTGTGGACCTAAAAATAAATTGCAATATTCCAACGTCAAAGGTTGTCTTTGAAATGTCGACTAAGTTAAATGTTCAAGAGTATGTAAATTAACGTTGCTTTAGTTGGACTTTGTACAAAATTCATACCGTACTAAGAAAAACTATTCTTAGGGCTAGTGTAGAGTTAAGGTGGCACAGATGTATACTTAAAAGATTAGTAACGAAAAGAATGGTGGTCAAGTACGTATAAGTCATAGGCAAGCTGCTACCTCTTCCGAAAGAAATTATTTTTCTCTTTTTTGCAAAACAAATGGGGACAACAAACGTATTACTTAAAAAGCTATTTGCTATAAAATAATAGAAAAGAAATGGATACCAACATAATTACCATTTGTCATATCCAAGCTGTAAAATGTAAGTGCAAAAACAAGTACGTTACATTCACTACTGGAAAATGCTCATCGCTTGATGCGGCTTCCTTGTGTTTAGCCTTGGGGTTATTTGGTCATAAGACACGTGACTTCTCTTGACGTTGGGAATGAATTGTTCTTTCTAAGATAATGTCATGTAGTGTCATATGTTTTAGGGATCTAATCAACATCCTGAATGTTCATGTTCGTTGTCATAAAGACATGTTCGCGTATATTGTAAGTGCAATATTGTTATGCGTTTAACGGAAATGATTTTTTTTATTACTGGAAATTGTAACGGTGACTACAATTATTTTTGTAGCTAACCGTAAGAATTTATATGTACCAACTTTATAACGTGAATGATAGATTGTGAATGGTACACAATGTTAAAAAAATCTATTTCCGTAAGTTAACTTTTTAGTTCAAGTGACAACAATTTGAACTTAAAACAAGGAACTACTCTCAAAATTAACGTACAGATTAATGTGGTCTGTATCTTTTAACCGTGTTAAAACCTTGAGACGAATGTTGAGATCGTACATATACAGTGTGTCATAGTCGAACTTGTCACTATTCCGTAAAAAAAAATTTAACAAATGGAAGGGTAATTTGTAATTTAGTCTAAATTTTGTAAAATATCAAAGCAGTGGGCGAACCGTGAAATTAAAGTTTTGGGGTACGTCTTAGTCGGAAATTGTTTGTAGAAGAGAAGACATTTTTGTGTCTTCCCTGAGTTTCTTTTTAAAGTTACAACTCCATAATGTATGCGGAGGTGTATCTGTCGCCTGTCGCCTGAAGCGTGGCCTTCTCGGTATATCTGACGCCTAAAGCGAGTTGAGAAAGCTGATCATTGTGTCTTTGTTAGGGCACAAATGACTGTTCTTTATTTGTACTTTTCTTAGAGGTTGTCTGCGAGTTGCGGACAGTAGAACAACTTTGTTGATCATGTGTTCTATGATACATGTTTGTATAATTTCTTCTTAGCTTCTGGTTACTGTGATTTTAAACCTGTGGTCTACGATTTATCTGCAATTGCCATTTATGTTGATTTGGTAATATAATTTGTGGTCTGTTGTATCTAAATGAAATAAGCATTGCAACACGGAATGACAATGATGATTACAGAAACGTTTTGGGGGTGGTTAATAACTACGTCTGTTTTGCCGAAAGTGTGGTGTTCCATTGAAACTTGAATTTTGGGTTAAGCGCAGTTCTTCTGAAGACTTCGGTTGATAGAAACAAGATAGGAAAGAACCCATGCTGAAAATTTTGAATAAATAATATACAATATTTAACGCAATCAAATCGTTTCGTGAATGTCCGAATGACATTAATATAAGTGTCGGAATCATACTAAAATTGGGACCGTACTCACAGTTATTGCAAATAACTCGGCGAACTCACACCATGATAACAGAAGGATGTGTGGGTCAATACAAGGCAATTACCATGCCGAACATCATGATGAATGACCGCAATGTCATGAAGGTACCTAGAAGTTCGGTGCTGAAAACCTACTTAACAAACAGGGCTTTTGTACAGCAAACACAAACATTTAATATCAACATTTATTGACGATCGTAGCTCAGATTATAATTCAAAGATGCAAGATTATTTAAAACAAAACATTGATTTTCATAGGACGTGCCACAACATCTCGTCAACGTCGAAGTTCTGGATCATGATACAAATAAGAACTTTACTTAGAAACTTAAACATATTAAAACATTGAATACCAAAGAATACAAATACGTTTAAAAGCTCCAAATACCAAAAATATACCGAATTAAATACATATACTAACATAGGTAATTTTAGAGAGAACAAAATACCTTTCGAATTTAAGATGTTTTCTGTTGTGTTGATACGTCGAATGAATTGCACTTAGTAATCAAAGTTCGAATTGTCACTTATCACTATACAAGCGGCTCAAGCGTGTTTGAACCAAAGATATAAAGTTCTGTAAATTTTCTGAGTCCAAAATAGATTTTAATTTCGAAGATAACTGTTCGACGAATCTGGACGTAGTAATTTGACTAAAGCTGGGGTGCAGACTTCTATCGGAGCGAAGTCGAAGGCTCAATTATTGTGGTTAAGCGAGTGCGTATAAAGAGAAATTTTAGTTATATTTATATCTGTCCATTTTCTAATTGAAGGAAGTACTGGGAACTTTCAACGTGGGATAAAATACAGCTGTTCAAGGTGAAACTGTTTACAATATTTAAAAACACTTCCTAAAGAGGTTCTTGTATTATCAATCACATCATTAATAGATTTTCAGATCGACGCACGACACTTGTGAAAGAGACGGATACATGTGTCAATTCTTAGTTCTTGTGAAACAAGGTCGAATCATGGTTATCGGAAAGACTTCCTTTCGTAGGAAAGTATTCATGAGAACATAAACGGTCTCACTGTCTTATGTTGCTCTGTTTTGACCTACTTAATTGTTACCTTGGAGCTGAGAATAGTTTAACGTTTAATCATGATCCATTACATTTTAGACGTCGAGAAACGAGTCTTAAAGACAACTCAATTTAAACCAAATATTTTGCAAACTAAATACACTCTTACACCTAAAATTAAGAAATAATGAAATGAATAAAATAATGAAATTAGGATATACAGTCATACAATACTCTATTTGTGCTCACCTATATGTGATTAACTACAAGATGAGCCAACACACCAGATATACAAATACACCCTTTTTTGTCTCATTATTTGGGTTCTTTTGTGTTGTTTAATAATCTCCGTTTATCCCTTCACTAGATTTTGGAAACTACAATTCAGGCTGAGACGAGCTACACGATGTGTTTCGCCATTACCAGCGATGTTAAGGCTATGACATTCACTATAAATATGACGGTATTTTCCACTTTTATAGTATATTATTCAATTCTTCACACTAGGTCTCATTAATGTGATAGGCTTGGTTCTCCCTGTCGGAGTTTTTGAAGAGGACATGTTCCAGGGCTTTCTTTATGGAGTTATTAGTGCTAAACACTATCTGATAGTGCCCGTTGTAGTCTATTGGGTAACGTAGAAAGATGGTAAATCAATATAAAGGTTTTGGTAAGTTTAAAACATAACAAATGTATTTTGTGAAGTACCCAGATATACAAGTTACGCGTCGCTCGAATCAGGGATCCAATAAGTACATTTTATGTATTTTAGCAATACTCATAGCGCAGTGATATCAAAACACCATTACCCAATCATAAACAAAGCTGACAATGATCAGGCATTCTCAACTCACTTGGCTACAGTAGACTTTCTGACGATGTTGTTTTACAAACAAAGATAGCAATATTCTTTAGCACTTGTGCATATCACAATTTAGTAAAGAGTTTCTAATAGTAACGCTTGTCACCGAAGACGATGGCAAAACTGTATAACGTTTTACAGTTCATTCTCAAACATGAAAATTTGTAGTAAATTTATAAAGTTCAATTCTAACACTGATAAATGTCTATAGAGGTGCCAAAGTCAAAGTTCCAATCGAAGACTTATCAAAACAGATTTTATAGCTTATACGACTGATCTACGGTAGTAGTTCTGTACTCGATGAATTAACAGCCGTAATTGCCATGGAAAGCAAGTGAGGAGACAGTTTTTTTTTATTTATTATTTGTGCTGAATTCTGCTTAGCTGCTTGTCCAGGATGAGACTGTCGGATTATTGATAATTTTGGTATGCTGGAAACCGAGGATTTCGTGTTTTTTTTAAGAAGGAAAAAGGTATGATTCTTTAATAGGAAAGGAATTTTGGAAGGAGTAGGAAAAGGTCTTCGCCATCATATTCTTATATAAGATGGGGTTCACGGCTTTTCTGGAAATTCTTCCCTACATCATTTGGCTTGAATATAAGCGCTATCCGATAATGATGACGTGTTCCGCTGTGAATGTGACACAGTATTTGTTCTTAGTTTTTACAATAAAGATCTATCTACACTTTCGGATGAGAGCCTATCTTGTCCTTGCTTCTTGTTACATGTTGTTCTTGAATATGATATTCCTTATCCTTCTGAACCCATGGTTCTTAGGCATAACAGTAAGTATTATTTAATACAACCTTGCGTCTTATTAATTTTAAATAATAACTGACGATGGGACACTATATTTATCGTACCACTAATATTGAACATCACTCCTATGCGACTGGTCTTAAGCATAGCTGAATATTTCATTATTATTAAATTCTCTCTTAAATATATTCCAAAAATATAAATAAATATACTTACTATTTTTCCGATTTTCCAAATATGTATGCGTGTCGCATTGCGCCTGACGCAGAAAAGGAAAATGATATCTGCAGTAAAAGAAGTAATTTTCTGTACTAAAGAATAACATATACTTACGTCCCTCATGCGCCGTTCACGGCCCGTGCGTATCGCACAGGGGATAGCATTGCCTTTTTTAATAATATTTTTTGGGAAAGTGGAAAATCTGTTATAAATATCAATCAAAAGACAAATGAAGTTAATACCCACACTAAAATAAGTAATACATGGAACGCAACATGTAAGTGAACGTACGTAAACAATAGAAATAAATATCTCGTCACAAATATAGGAATTAAAGTCCTATGATGGCCGATTATTTGTCAAAAGTAAATATCTGAATCGTGTATAGGGAAGATTATTTGAGTAATATATCGTAATTTAATATATGTTGTCAAACCAATCTTCACTGTCACTAATCGTGTCTTTAACGTGAGTTCTTGTTTTTTTAACTGTAAATTATTTAATGCAAAGTTAATGGTAATATTTTGAGAAAAACAAACAATTTAAACACTTAATAACTGAAACGTCTTCCATGTCTCCATAAACTAACCACACACATATTCATATACAAAACACAATTATGATAACAGTTTAAATGTTCGTCAACCTTAGTTTATATAAACAATGTTCGGCGAGTATTATAACGGGTGTTGCACTTTGTAACGTCTTTTAACGAAGGCACGTGCGAGCAGATAAAGTTAAATGCTCTTCTACCGTTGACTTGCTGGATAGGCTGTGCAGTTGGTGTGTTGCAGTTCGTGTGGCAAACTTCGCGTGGAACTTCAGTTGTCAATTCGTTGGGAAGGTCGAAAATATGGAGGATATAGGTGACACTAAATTGATGATCACTATAAACCTGATTATAATCGTTTTTGCACAATATCGTATTACAAATCCATGGGACATGTAGTTTGCTGTTTAGCACTGAAAGTTCCATGCTAGTAGCTTCCATTATAGCGTGGTGCGAATATAAAGATAGAGATGAAGTGACTTTGTAAATGTTTCTGAAAACTACCAGGTTATAAGGTGAACGTGTTGATGGTGTATCCGTTGGATGGGTAATGATTCGTGGTGATGGTGATAAGTTGTTCTCTCGTTGTGACGGTGAAATGCTGAGTGAGGGAAAAGGCCAGTATAATGATTAATAAAAACTAAAGACGTATAGCGTCTTTAGTATAAAGAGTAGACTCAGCCCTTGGAGTTCTACAAATCTGCAAAGGTGTCTGTTGTCCCATAATGTGCTTCGAAACATCGCGAGGAGTCACTGAACCTCTAGGAAACTTCGGAGGGTGTAGAGGTGGTGAGACTCTGTTTGTGTTGATACTTTAGCTTTCTGGGTACCAACAGAGACAGTTTTAACTGGAATTCTTGCTACTAATTGCGGAAACGCACCAGATGGAAAGTTCCATTGAGATTCTTTTAATCAACGGTTTGCATCCTCGAAAGATATCTTCTCGACTACCATCAACTCTGAAATTCGTTATTCCTTTGAGAATACCGGGTAGTCACGCGACCCTTGCAATTAATACAGTGAGACATCAGTGAGGTTCAAGGATCCGTAAAAATTGCTGTTGGTACCGCAAATTTCACACATATCAGAGTTTAGGTTACATGACGTGCTGACATTTAAAACAGAGGAGTTGACTGAATATATAAAGACGGACAGGCAAGCAACAAAAAGCTGCCTTCGCGTCCTTAGGAAGCTGTAACATGGAAAACGTCAAAATTGGAAAACCAATGGGTTGGAGTTCACCACTCTTTGTGGTTAAGTGCTTTTAAAATTGACTACGCCTTAGCGGGCGGGTTCATTTTTATCCTCATCTTCAGGGACTTCTTTAAGATCCCAACAAGTACTCCCAAATACGTCATGCACTTTCACATGTTTAAGCTTGCCTACAACATGAGCAAGTAGCTTGTGAATTATTAAAAGCGGTAACCTCTCCAAACCAACTGGATTGATTTTCTGTTTCATTTTATACATTAATTAAAATATATCGTGTGATATTTGGTATGATACTTGTCCATTTTTCTACTACTATTTCCTCTACTTTGTCACAGGTTGATTCACTAACTAGATGCGCCTTCTTACTCTAATCTTCAGTGACTTCTCTTCATTATGTCTCTTATTATTCTTTAGCGTGTCTGTCCGCGAACGCGACTTGTTGTTCGGATGTGGTGGAGCCACGATGAAATAAAGCCGTAAATGTCCACACTTCTCCGTCTTCGTTCTGAGGGGCCAACAAGACTCCCGGATTCTACCCTCATCAACCTTGTCAGCAAGCTGGAAATTCATACAAAGTCAAATGGCTTGGCGTCGAAATCATTTGCACTCCTGATTGATAACCTCCTTCTCTCTTTCTATTGTCACTAACAGTGGGTCGCTAGGATTAAACTACAGTAACATATATACGTTATAACTTCACCCGCGAAAGCTTTAAGCAATCTTGTAACAAGTTGGTTGCGCCCACAGTTTTTTGTATCTGACTTTGGTATCATTGAAGCACTAATGTTAGTGCCATGCACACTAACGTCACAATTAAAGCATTTACAAACTAATATGTTAGTACCTGGATACGTTTAAAATTTCTTTATAAATTTCACATGAGCAAAATGAGGGGGTGCGGCCGTGAACAAGGTGAGGAGACGTTGGGCCCCGTAGACTTAAATCCCCAGATATAGTTGCATTCCAGATTTGAATTTTGTTTAAACAAAATACTATGCAGTTTACCCTGATTGCAAGAAAAAGGGTTTAAAGCTTGAGAGGCTATCAGGGTTCTTAATACTCAGTAACTAAAAAGCCTGACTAACTAAATGAACCTGTCGATAAAAGCAAATAATCCGTTGAATTAATAAAATTGCGTATTATAAGAAATAGTGAGATTGCTGATTGAACTAATAATAATAATTCAAGTACCTCAATCAACTAATCAATAAATCTAAATAAATTATTTAATAATCACTCAATTAAAATAATACATAGTGTAATACAATCTTAAATACTATTTATACTATAAATTATTCAATTTATCATCAGTTGAAAACCATGCTGATTATGAAAATAATTCATAGCCATAACCATAACATTATTAATACAAGTTCTGAAATTAAAATTGTCAATTAGTTTATATATAATCCCAATAATGTTTAAATATACAATTACTATGTTAGTCTTCGTTATACCATACTAACGGATTCCTAAAGTTTAGGAGTAATATATCTCAGTTGATGCACATTAAAATAATATAGGATTGTTTATAAAATGTCAAAACAAATTTTATGGTCATAATTCCTCCCCTACTAAATAATTATTTATAAAATGTCAATTCTAGTGAATAAACGATATTAAACCAATCATGATACAATTTCAAAATCTAAGATCTAGGTTTATGACCATTTCAAATCATTTAATTTACACTAGTTTATATTCTATCAGTGATAACTAAGCAAAAATGCGTGCTTCAAACTTATTGTCGAAATACTGGTATTACTGAAAATCAATAATTTTAAAATATATGTTCCCACATTATATTTCATTTAATATACATTAATCATAATCGAAAATCATCAGCTTTGTAAATTCAATTTTGATTGGCGCTTGTTTCAGTTAGATGCTGTTTCACGAAAAAAATTGATTGAAGCAAAAGATACAATTCCAAAACACTAAATCGAACATAATTTTTGTTCAAACCATCATTTAAATGTATCTAGTCGTCCCCTGTCAACTGATATGGCAATGCATACGCATATTTCGTATCTAACCCTCATTACATCTGTCATTGAGACTCCAATACTTACTCCTCATATTTCAACTTTATTCTTAAATTCATTCATAATGCATATAGTCCAGATGATAATTTTGTAATTGAACACAATTAATACCTATTTTATAATTATACATATCCATTACTGATAATTTTATTAAGTTTTCCGTACTTATCCATTACTAATTCTGTTTCAGATCGTAAGACCCTGTCAATATATATTCATGATGTAAAATTGTAATGTCACGTCAATTGAAGAACTGAATTGCAAAGCATCCCAAGTCCACTTTTTTCGTATTTGCATATTTTCTTTCCGTCGGTATCTATGTTCCAAGGGCTAAAAATATTACGTCCAAATCCCACCACAGAAACGATTTTTAATATAAAGAAATTCCAGCTGAATAGGATAATATACGAAGACCTCGGACGGGTTTTCTTCTTCCTTAAAAAATACTCCGGTGAACTTGGGATGTTGTGCAAATCAGGTATTCAATTATAATCGATATTAGTTACGTTATTAATCAAATTCATCACTTTTATTAATGCTATTCGTTTAAGCTGTATTTAATTGATACCATAATTGTTATAATAGTTTGTATGGAATATCAATAGGTGATAACAGGATAAAATTAAAACGATTAAACTTCAAACTGACAAAATTACAATTTCAATTCAAATTCGAGAATTAACACACTACGTTAGTAACTAAAAGAGTGACTCATTTATAAATAATTAAATATTATGTTAAAATAATAGAAAGAAAAGTTACACCCATCCAGACTTAAGTATATGAAATCGTTATTGCGTCATTACTGTACATTGGTTTTGCATTGGTAAGTTACAATTTTACTGGGGATAACATATAGTTTTGAAACCCATGTGGATTCAGTTATATGACACAAATATTAGTGCCCCATCCTCACGCTAGATGTAATAAATAAACTGTGAACCGAGAAATCTTGACACAAAGAAAGTTGGACTCAGAAAAAAAATATATGGTTGCAACTTACTTTACTGTTTCAATTTTAAGCAAGATATACATACAGAAAACCGGGTGTGTGCAATTTATTGACACCATACTTGTTAAATTTAGAAAGTATTTTAGACATATCTAGACACAATCACATTGATTGATAAATGTACCATTAATGCGTATTAGTGGATATCGTCTCCTTAACTGGAAAACCACCTAACTAAAAATTTCGATTTTGAGATTATTGTACTAAAATAAGTGTGTCATTGAGCTACCCCACCCACTGAAATTTGAAGGTCCGCAAAAGTTTATTTAAACAAACGTCACGAATTTTCAAAAGAAACTTCCATATAGGAAACGGAAAACAGATGTTTATTTTTAGCTCTTCTGTACAATGGCCAAAACGGTGTTACATGGTTTCCAGTTAAGGCGGTGATATGATACTAACGTTAGTACTCCCTTTTTGAGTGATATACAAAGAAGAAATATGTGTTCAACCTATTAGGATATTTTTAAGCATCGGTGCCCAGATATATTGGATAGATTGCGCATCTATATATGGCATTAGTATATATGACACTTACCTTAGTGCTTCATTCTTATTCCAGTTATAATGAAAAAGGAAATATGAGTGAGGTTAACTTCATTTCAAGTTAGCGCGAAAGAAAGAGAAATTTGACACTTTCGAAACCACACATATTGGTTTGTAAATGCATCGTTAGTGGACCCAAACCTCAAAATTCAGCAAAAAACGAAGAGAAAATTATCAAAGAATTCTCACAATTATAATATTTTAACTCCTTCATACACAGAGATATTTGATAGTTACTTCATCGTTAGAGAACGTTAATGCCTGTGACACAAACTTTCGTCCTTGATCTGGACTTCCGCTTGGATCATTAACGACAACATTAGTGCCAATGATTAGTGCAGCTTTAGTGCTTCCTAGAATCTAAATCTTGTTCGGTAGCCAGACCTGCACCTCAAACACTACAGATAAAATTAGTGTTAATTGTTACTGTGTCGTTTATGCTTCTGCGTGCATTAGTCTATAACTTTAGTGCTTATTTAGTGTAGTTACAAGAGCCAAAACTATGTTAAAGGCGTGTTCACTTTAAACTTAATTCACTGGTTTATAACTTCACATTTATATTGGAGAGATAAAATTAGAAATTTAGTGCGTCGTCAGTGCATAAAATGAAAAGTTAGTGCTTCATTAGCCTATATTCTAGAATCAAAATATCAATCGTGTAACCAAATTCGAACTAACCTCACTATTTCAAGGAGTAAGGAAATAATTAGTGTCAACCGTTGGTGCATCTTTAATGCTCCCAGTGCTCCGTTTCCTTATGCTCGTTCTTTATTATAGAATTACGCTAGTGCCAAACAAATGGTTGGGGCAAGTCCGCGCTCAAGTTCATTTTCAAATTCGGAAATTTAACTTGAAGCATTTTGTTAGTATTTTTATTGTTTTGTTTTTTCTTCAGTGCAAGAAGTAAAGTTGCTCCTTCATTAGTTCTAGTGTTACAATGGACACTGTAGACACTTAAATTTCTTCAGTTCTCTATGCCTTTCGTTCTAAGCTGCAGTCATCCTCCAATCAAATTGAAAATATGTCCTGTTTTTAGCACATTTGGAGGTAAAAACTGCCAAATGTATAACTAACCACTCCACTTCTCTTGGTTCGGTAGGTTGAATCTAAGCGATTTGCGCAACTAACAGACTGATAACTAGAAAAACATAATCTTGAGATAGTCAAAGTCACGCTAGCATCCAGCCCACTTCAATCACTAATGTCCAAATGCTACTGAATAGTTATTGCATCGTTAGTATTTTATTTCAATTTTTCCTAACGTTAGTGCTTCATTAGAATAGGCACTGGGATAAAAATATTGTTGGAAGGCAAGTTCACTTTATAGTTAATTCACAGGTTTATTTTGTAACATCACGGACTATCGAGGAAATTATTGCCAACGTTAATTCCCCGTTACTGCTTCCAATGCATGGGAAAAGTTCCAAACCGTCCCGGTAGCAGAAGTATCGTGGTTTCAGCACGTTTCGCATGAGGTATGATGTAAGTCGGAATATACTGAACATTGAAAGCAGCTTCTCACAAATTTGAGGCTTATGTTTTGTATTAATTGAAGATTTTTATGATTCGATCTATAAAAGAAATCTATACAGAAGGTCGATCCACGTAAATTTGTCCAATTTTGAATCATCCCTCTGCTCACAGAATGGGCGAACCAAATTGTTAAAAGAGCAGGAGAACGCTAGTAGCCTATAGTAGTGAGTCACTATCGCAAGTGTGTGTTGGGTACATCATAGCCCCAAAGATCAACCGGTTTGGGGGAGACTACGTAGTTACACTTTTCCACGCCAAACAATCGGTATCTAAAACTCAAAAACAATGAAAAAACAGACTGCGCATTAAGATCGACGCATATCAAGAACATAATTAATCGGCATAAAAACCAAAGAGTTACCAGCGATTCGATCACACACGAATTGGACTAGGAAGCGAGCGAACACTGCAGTCACGTCGCCTGTGTCTCATAGGTTGCGTGGAATGGTCCTCCAGGTAAATCCCTCTCCTCAACGTGTCATGACTACACGACTCCACATGGCACAGTCAGCTGTGAACCGCAACCTGCGTGAGAAGATGAACCTCTAGAAGGTCTTTAAAAGTTCTGGACATTACCTAAGTGCGGTACCTCGGTGTGAGAAAAAGACCAAGAGCAGGAGGCTCTACGAACGCTATTAATCCAGGTAAAAGTGAAAGTATGTGGCCACAATGGATGATGCATGGGCGTATTTATCAGACTGTGGCAAACTTCAAGCCTTCGCTTACACTTCAAGTCATGCAAGATCCCTCCCGAGTTCATTCGTCTTTGCAAAGCAACTTACCTAAAGGGATTCATGGTTGTTGTGGAATACTGCTATCAAGGCAGGTTAACTATTCTTCATGCAACTAAAAACTGTAAACCCAACTTTCTCTTCTTTCAGCGACATATCCTGGCCCCAATTTATATAAACGACTGCCTCGTTTGTATGCAGATACCATTACTCAAAATTCCGTGCGTTAGGTTAAGGCTTCATCCCGTAATTTTCTTCAACAAATGGTGCAAGACGCAGACATTTAGGCTATTCCATTTCACTATGAAGTGAAGTCACCAGATGCCAGTTCTATGTATTCCTGTGGGTTTGGCCTACTGAAAAAAGCATTTTCATCTCAACGTGTCACTAATCTGTGGGACCTGTTGAAAGTCCGCGAGGAGGAGTAGCAGAAGATTCCACATCCAGCAATTCGTCTTAGCCTTCTACAATGGAAGTTACAGTGCAGAGTTACAAGTTGCATGCTGATCCAATGCAGTTTCGCAAGATAGGTGCTATTCAAAATAGGACACATGTACCTGAATTGATCTTCAGTATTGCTTCGAATACACTGCACACGGGAAGTCAATGGCAGTGTATAAAATGGATGAGAGTTCTTAGCGGAACTGTACTGTTATTCACAAAAAAGACACTGCTGTAATTCTTAGTAGTATTTCTATGGACAAATTTATTCCGAAAACCTAAATAATTACTAATAGTTGTTGCTGCCAGAGTCTCGGTCATGCCGTACATTCTTCGTCCATCCACTTGAGGTTGCTTGACCAAGTAGCCGTGGCTTAGTGGTAGAGTGTTGGCTCATTATTCGGAGATCGTGGGTTCAATCCCAAGAGTAAGCCGACCATCCTGCCTGGGGTTTTCCAAGTTTATTTCCTCAGTCACTCCAGGCAAATGCTGGGATGGTACCTTCAGATTAAGTCCTGACCGAAATCTTTCCACGTCCTTTCCTCTCCTCTATCCTGGGCTGAGCATTTGATATCTAAAAGCCACAAATTAAATTAAATTCAATTAGAGCTTGCTTAAGTGAATTTGATCGGATTTATTGTGATCTTTTCATCCATTACTCGTTTGAGGAGCATATTCTGCCTGGCCGATATAACGTGATCCATCTTATGTTTTCACGCTCGTCATCTTGACAGTGTGTTTTGCAATTAATGTGGAAGCTTCAAGGAGGTTACAGTATTTTTTTTTATTTCTTCCCAAGTGGCGGACATAAGCAAGGAATTTCAGAAAACCTGTAGATAACAATGTTGTGGAAACTATTTTAGACGGAAAGTGAGGAAGAAGACTTAGATTTAATCTGCTTTTAATTCTGACTGTTCAACGTGACTCATGGCTATTTTTGGTTTATTTACAAATCTTTTAGTAAAAAAGGGCCATTATCGTCCCTTTTGCTGTCCCGGTAGCACAACTACCGTGTCACGGAAAATTTTCCATCCATGCTGCTTCCTAGTGCAAAAATTCAGATATCAATGATTCCAAGGTCTAGAGATGTACATGATAGAAGTGAAATACGGTTGAGATATACAAGTTAAAGCTAACCTCTTCTTTAAATCTGTGATGAAAAATTGTGCCCATGATTAGCGCATTTCTAACATTTATTTTTTAACCATTTTCCAAGTTTACTGCTTAATTGGAGTACGTGATGCGGTCAAAAATGATTTCGACTTTTCTTTTATGTTAAATTGGTTTCACAATTACATAAATAATTTGAAGTTAATGCATTTATTACTTCAACTTTAGTGATTGTTAGCGCCTAAAGTCCAGTTGTTCTTTATTGTAGGTGCCAGAAGAAAAGTACGTTCTAAGTGCCCAGTTCAAGCACGAAAAATGCTTAATGTAACATTAATAGATTCCTTCGCCGCTACTTAAATTCTAGGTTCAGAATGGAGTATCAATATTTGAAATTAAGTATGTTTCTAATGCAGTTGATTCAAAATTAAATTAAAAGTAATTCCCCTAAAATATTTCTTCCTCTAATGCAAACTATAAACAAGGTCTAGAGATGTTGTTATATAAACAGGTATCTTAAGTATCAACAGATTTCAGCGTTCATCGTATGTCACAAAATTAGAAGTCTGCGCCATGAAGGTTATTTTCGGTTACAAGAAAATGTTATTTTCAAATTGAACATTTAATAATAATAATACGGTAACCTGCTTCTACACATTATTGAAACTTTGAAGTATTCATTTATATATAAATTCTGGAATAAATGTTGTCTCTTTTTCTAATTCCAAATGTAGACCAACTTGACGAAGCTTACGAAGTGAAGAAGGATAAATAGTAGTCACTCCTTCAGCTGTCTTTATCCCCAAATGAGTGCAAAAGTATAATTTCTACTAAATGTCATTGGAGGCTGATTGTACATTAGAACGCTAGACATGGTGACTATGAAGAACTCCCCTAAGTACTTGCAATAATCCCTTGAATTATTGCAGTAGTAACGGTATAAAATCACTAAAAATTCACTAAAGAATGGCTCTAATTTCTAGAGTAGTGCTTCAATTTAAATTTGTATACATAGTGAATTAACTGTCACGGTGAACGTGGCCTCAATTACTTGTTTGCTGCTAACAACTTCTCTGATGAACCACTATTGTAGGGAAGTGGCGCACTAACAAGCAACAGCGATTCACTAACAATTGACACTAAATTTACCATTAATGCTTGAAGAGGTTGGTCAAGTGTGAATGTTTTCTCTTCTAGCAATTACGTTAATCAAGCACGTTATACTGTTAGCTCTGACGATGCACTAATCATTTGCACCTATTATATTGTTAATCTATCAAGCAAAAGTTATAAACTCGTGAAAATAATTTAGCTTGTCCATGACCCTAATATGATTTTCGCTCTAGCAACTACACTATTTATTCAATAACACTTTGGAGTGATTCATTAAAAAGCACTAAAAACACACTAACTACTCGCACTTATTAGGTAGATTTCGAAGAAAATATACCTATTGAGATCGGTACGATATGAAAGTGTATATTTATATATATATATATATATATATATATATATATTAACACGCTAGCGGCCATAATTTTGAAGATATTTGAACCAAATTTGTATATGTTGTTTCTAGGCTTAATAGCTCGGTTAAGTTCGTTAATGAGCAAAATCGGTCGCCCTCTTCGATCCAAAATGGCCGCCGAACCCATTGTTGTATAGAATACACAGCCTAAACCGCTGGGGCTATTGAAATCAAATTTGGCATAAAGGTACAGCATCACTTTTTGATTATGAAAATGTTACCTAATGAGTTCAAAGACGCCATCTTGGATCCAAAATGGTGGACCAAAAATCCATTTTCCACACTGTTTGAGCTAGAGATACGAAATTTGGCATAAAGGTGCATTATGACGAGTAGCTTAGGGAAATATCACAACATTTGGGAAAAGTCGCCATCTTGGATCCAAAATGACCGCCCAAAATCCCATTTTGCACACCGTTTGAGCTGGATAAATGAAATTTTACTTGAAGTTGTACTATCACATGTAGGTCACTGCAAAATAAGAAAACTTTCAAAAAGTCGTCAACTTGGATCCAAAATGGCCGCCCCCAAAACCCAATTTCCAAATCATTGAAGGTAGAGAAACGAAATTTTCAATGAAGGTGTATGATCAAGAGTAGGTTACAATAAATGGGGCAAATCTTCCCTTTGGGGGCGCATCCAACCGTGGGAGGGTGAAGATGTACTCCGTGGTGGTGTAGTGCTGCAGTGAGATTTTGGTTAAGATAAAGGAGGCGCATCCTCTCAAAAGCACTGAAGTTGGGGAGCGAGCCCCGGCTCCCAGCGAAACTTCGAAATCTACCTCAACCTGTAGGCCTACCGAAAGGGATTTTTTTATCTTTAGTGCTTGAAGTGGGGTGTGACTATTGTACCAGATTTTCTCTAGCCCTTGCACCACGAAGTACTGATGTTGGCATTTTCTATAGGAAGCACTAACACTGCACTAATCATTTGCACAAATTTCGTCGTTAATACTACAAGATGAGGTATAGATTACGGTCGAAAGTTAGCGACATAGGCATCCGTGTGCACTAATGATGAACGAACAATAAAATTATTTTTATTGGTGAGAGCTCATTGATAAGTTTCATTTTATATTTCAGTGAATATTCGAGCACTCATGTTAGTCTGATATGAGCTACTATCCACTAATGATGCGCTTGCAAACCAATATGTTTGGGTCCAAAAGTGTATTTTTTATTTTTTTTTTATCTTGGTGGTGCTAGCTTGATGTGAAGTTACCCTCATTCAAAGTTCAATTCTTGTAACTTTATTAAGAGTGTAGCACTAACGTAAGTATAACATGTATTAGTGATGCGCAATCGATTCAATAGGTCAGGGTCCCGTTGCTTAAAATATCCTAAAAGGTGAAGCCCAACGCAAATTTTTCTTCTCTGTATCTCACACAAAAAATAGTAATAACGTTAGTCGCATATGTACTAGCATGCACTTATGTTGCATTTACCAACCAATGTGATTGTGTCGAAGTAGTCCCGCATATATTTTTAAAATGAACAAATACGTTGTCACTTATTTACCCATTCTAAAATTTCTGTGTATATCATACATACAAATGAAGCTCTTTAGCGAGTGCTAACCATATATCTGGGCTCGCATTGGTCTAATGTTTCTTTGTGTCAAGTTATCTTCGTAAACAGTTTATTAATTATATCTCGCTAAGGAATTGAGCAATTACTATAGTGCCATATATTTGATTCCGCATGAGCCTTATTAACGATCTCATTTATTTATGTGCGCATGGTTCTAGAATGCCTTTCTGGGTAAGGCTAACCAGACTGAAATTCACCCCAAAAATGGTTTTTACTAAATCTCGACGTACATTTGAGCACCAATGATTGTGTAACGTGCACAAACGAACATATAATGATTTATTCACGAATCTTACGGAGGGCTGTTGGAGAACATATTTGCCGTCACGTTGATGACCTAAGCCGTTTTTACTTCCATTTCTGGTTGCATTAGAGCACTAACGAATGCATATCATTAAACCCGCAAGAGAGTTACGGAAGATTATGGGGAGTCAACTCTGCTGTTCCCTCACACTTTTACCTCCATTGTTGTTTCGATTAGTGTACTAATGGTGTGTCACTAGCAATAACTTGTAGTAACGAACCTATATACCTTAACACACGAAATTTCTACTGAATATTATAGCAAGTTGCCCACTCCAACAGTTTTTCACCTCTGTCTTTGATTTAATTCCAGCAATAACGTCAGTGTCATTTGCACTAAAGTGTACTAAAATGCGCTAACAATTTCATATATTTAGGTTTGCATAGTTTTAAGCTTGCTCTGTGGGTGTGGCCAATTCGACGTCAAGTTTGTATCACACACATTTATCTAAATCTTACATAACAATGGAGCACTAATGTGAGTGTTATATGTATTCAGGTCGCACTAACGAACATGTATGGTTTTATTTGCAAAAACTTTAAGACGGATTGTGAGAAAGGCCAATTTGACATCACGTTTTCTGGACAGTTTTTTTTACTTCTTCCCCGGGACAAATTAGAGCATTATCATTAGGTTGACTAACGTGTAATAACGATAAACTAGCGAACACATAAGGCTTAACTTGCGAAAGCTTCACGGAAGGTTATGGAGTGATCAACTGGATGTCATATCCCCCCCCCCCAGTTTTTCTCTTATGTCTTTGTTCCTAATCAATATCTGTCAATCTAATGCAATTTATTAGCGGAGAAAGCTTAGAACGAAATTGAATTCTCAAGGACAGAGAAAAATAAACTTACATTTTTATGCTCTGACATTGTTCCCGTTATGTTCAAATGCTAAAACGTTGGAGTCAGTTGATTCCTTACCTTTTATACTTGTAATTAGGAATTATACAAAAGCGAATAAGATGCTATTATTACCTCATTTTCACAGTTTTGGAATTACGTTTGTTTTCCCGTGTAACCACTCATGTGTTAACTCCGATGCCAATGACTCTAGAACCTTGGAAATTTGTTTACGTATTGCTTATCATCTATAAGGTTGGAGCTTGATAAATAGGATCTAAGGAATGTTCTTTTGGCTCTAGCTAATATCGTTCTCGAGATATCGTATTTTAAAAGTTCGAATTTATTCTGAGGTCAATACAAGTTCTGTAAAATGGTGGTGGTGACGTCAGCTGTTGACTGTAGCTCAGTTTGCCTGATATCATTGACCATTGACGTCACGGCAGTGATGATTATGCAAGATTATGGGTGTCCTAACATACGATTAGAAGTCAATAGGGATGGTTGTGGTGACGCCATCCAAGGTTGCGGCTGAAAATCACGATGATCACGTAACCAAGATGACGCCTTGGAGTTTCCATCACGTAATATTTTCAATTATGTTAGAATTGTGCAATATCGTAGGTGAGAGAATTAACCTAAAGATATTGTTGTACTATGTTGGTAGGTAAACTATAGCAAAAACAAGATGGTGGCGGTGGTACGTTACCGTGGTTCAGTTGATTGTGAGTCCGTATTCTTTAATCATAATGGATTAAATTGTGGTGAGTCGTTTCTGACACCCTAATCAGTGATTCCGCCAGACCCCTAAAAGACTGCTTTGTGGTATCATACTCAGTGATTTCGCCAGATCCCCTAAAATCTCGACAACAAGAATAACAATAACACTCCCGAATTTATCCTTTGGTCTGAAACCGTGCGACACTCCACTTACAATCTCCACGTTTTCACCTCACATCCCCCTAAACTGAAAATGTTTTGCAATATTGCCTAAAATTTCGACAACAACAACACTCCCGAACTTAAAAAATTTTCATAAACTATGCAAAACTACAGTTACAACCTCCCATATTTCAGCTTACATCCCCAAAGCTTAAAATGTCCCGCAATACGTAGAAAACTCTAGACATCAAAACAACAGTCCTTAACTTAACATTTTGGCTTGAAACCAAGCAAAACCCCACTTTTACATAAAATATTAAAGGTAACTTAGAAACTATACATTTTATTAATTATATGAAATATCTGACGAAGCATTATTGATGATTGGTGGTTGAATTCAGATTGAAAAAGGTATTGCTTATCAGATTGCTACATCACTCTTTTTGGTTTTCCTTATGACGTGGCTGTCATTTGGATGATGGCTGGACAGACTTGCCCAATATTTTAAGGGTGTTCCTTACGTCGTGCATAATCCTAACGTGAAGAAAACATGAAAAATTCCATCTTGAGCATTCTCTTACATCATGCGTAAATCCCATGCTAACAGTAAAATTGGCTTGGCGTAATTCCCGGGGAAATAAGATGAACTTGAAAATTTTCCAAATGCCTAATTCTAAAATCCCATTAATTGTCCGGGGAGATAATATATTCTTGAAAACTTTCCAAATTACAAAATCGAAAATTTCTTGCTAGCTGGATTGCGTAAGTACCGGTCAGAATTTGTTGTTTGACGTCACGGTAAATTCCCAAAGTGTTGTTAAGTGGAAAACTGATAAATATAGGCTTCCTATCTACGTCACATAACATTCCCAATCGATATCACATGATTATTGGGTTGGTGTGGTAATAGAATATTCTAGTTTATATTATGGAGCAGGCACACATTATAGCTAAGAGAATGGTATATAAAGCTATATCATCTGAAGGGACTTTGTCTCGTTTATGTTAGTGGATTTACTACATCGCACTTGAATGAGTCAGAAGTGTAGTTGCTAGATTACCTGAATTTTCTACAACACATTTCTGTAAGACCTTTAACCATCAATGGCTTAGGTGATAGGGAAGTGAATTTATGTTCTTTAGGCCTCTATGGGTCAGAGATAGGAATACTGAAACATATTGATGTCCTTTACACATTTACGGCTCAGGGGACAGGGAAGTGCATTTATGTTCTTTAAGCATCTATGTCTTAGGCAGAGCAAGTTCCATAAAGTTTAGAATATATATCGAAGGCAGTAGTGCTGTAGGTATCATTATAAAAAGACGAGCCGAAGTCATGGAAGAGCATCAGAAAGAACAGGAACATCGTGGTGACTTAAGACTGGAAGACGAGGAATAGGTTATTGAAACACTGGCCTAACTTGCAAGAGATAATCGAGAAGAAGAAGATACAGACTGTACAATATATAGTTTGTTAATATCTAAAGTAAAGTCTGAAGCAATATATCATCATCACTATTTTCTTCTTCTTTTTTCGTTTGTATAGGATGATGATAACAATGATATTAGGGGGTATATTCCTCGTTTGTTCCGAAGAAATAGCCGGAGAAGAATGATAAGGATATAAGGGAGATATATTCCTCACTAGTGTCAAAGAAAAAGACCAGGAAGCGTTGGATGGTGTTGAATATCCTGGAAAGAAGCGCTATGAGTTGAAAAAAGTAATGAAAAGCAGACGTGAATACTGTCAAGAACAGAAGCAGCAGCTCCACCAGTACTAGAAGAAAATTCAGCATCAGCCGAACTACCAGAACGATTAGTAATGAAACCACAAGCAACAGAAGGAGGAGTGAAACCAACAGGAGGAAATTCAACTTGAGTACTAGTTCTCGGTCACGGCGACTGGTGGAGAAAATGGATTTGTGATTTGGTATCAGCAAAAAACAAGTACGTATAAAATGAGCCTTTTGTGAAAACCGATGGCATCATCTAAATGAGTTATCTTAAGGGTGTGTAGCACCGTAAACCCTGCTAACTTTGAAACAGTAACCGGTAGAGAAATGTTTTACTGTTCACATTTAGGAACAGCGTATTGTAGAAAATTGTCCATGCATTTACTGGCAAAACTCAACGTTCAAGCATGCGATATCTCAAGGATTGAAGTAAACAGAGAAAATGTATTTGGATTTCAAAGCACCGTGACTATTAAATTCAAAAGGCAAAGCTATCAGCTGTGAGACACGCACGCGCCGTGAAAGCGCACGGGGGTTTGGAGGTAGCGGTCAGCATTTTCTTGACCTACGATAGGAAGCGAGATGGAGTGGTCAATTCCAGGATCGACCACTTTTACTTTCCCAAAGTGGCCAGGAATACTCTGGTACTCAATTTGCTAGGAGGCTTAGTCCATCTCAGAGCGCCAGGCATTGGAACACTGTGAAACATTAGCCAGTGTCCTGACCGGGATTTGAACCCCGGCCGCTCGATTCGTAGTCTGACGCCCTACGGCCCTAAACCACTTCCCCGTTACAATTAACGAACACAATAAGACTTTTGTTAATATCGGTGAGACCAACGTTAAAGGAGTCAGCACCGTGACAGATATTGTATTTCAGAAACCGTAACAGTAGAGAGAATCATATTTCGAATGTGGCACTACTAGAACAATTGTAAAATATTCTCGGTTCTAGGTTGAAACATTAATGGTCAAGTATGCGTTAACTAAGATGGTAACAAGTAAAGAACTCATATTTCAAATATATCGTCAGCATGAAAAATAACATACATTGTGAGTTTCAGTGCTTTAGGACCAAATTGCAAAAATACCGAAAAGTTCCAATCAGTATACACATGTTTATACACTATTTATGTTGTATATTATGTCAAATCCAGATCGATAATAATTTGTCTGTAATAAATTGAATAAAGTTCGAAAAATAAGTCGTATACCGAAACGTTTATTCAACATGGCGTATACGGGAACAAAACTTGGTTACGCTATGTTTTTATTTTTAATTTTTATACACAATCAATATATTAATACGTCCCATAAAAGGAAAGTATAATCAACATTTTAGGAAGGGCGTTACCAAGTACTCTATGACGACTAATCAGCGTCCTAGGAAGTCACGTTATAAGCGAGAACAAATCATCGTACTGCAATTTTCGTCTTCTGGTCGATTTCGATCACTGACAACGGGAAAAGTATTAAATTTTAAGGAATCTAAGTGACATCACTTTTTCTTATATAGAATTTAGAAATTATTTCTCGTATATACGATATAAGAACATATAGAAAAATAAGAAAGCAGTATCTGAAATAAAATTCATATTTCAGAGAAGGAGTACCGCTTCGAATCCGTGCAGGATCTAATGAAAAGTCTACAGGTGGAACCATACATGAAGTTATAAAACGGTTATCTTATCCTGATTTCAATATCAAGCGCGCTCAGCACGACATAAGTCTACTGAAGGCAAGTTTAGAAATATTGTACTTAATTAATTGAGTGATATTATATTTAAGTACTCTGTTCTGAAATGAAGAAATTACGGATAATATGTTGTTCAAATTAATATTGTGGCGTAACATAAATTTGGAAGCGAACATATTCAAATTCTGGAATTTATATTCGAAATTTAATTTCATGTATTCTTATTTTTACTGCCAAAAACCAAGTTTCTGCTATACGTCTGTTAAAAACTCTTGTTATTACAGAACAAGGAAAATACGATTGCTGTTAGCAACATAAAATATTGGTTCAATCTGGTTTCCTTCAACGCAATAAAAAGAGGAAAAACACCAGATTACAACAAAATATATCCTAGAAAATAACTTGAATTACGCAAACAGGAGTGTTGTGTCTTTTTACAAGGGTAAGGTGTGGTTTGTAAAACGCAGTAAAACAGTTAAATCATGGTTACCTCATCCTAGAAATTTCCAGATGTACTCTCTTTCCCAGATTACCATAACAGGAAAGTTTTGCTTAGTTGACTGTATCTCGTGATGTAGTAATCATCCGAGGATATTGGGAATGGGAGTGCATTTTGCGTTGAAAAAGTGCAAGAGTAAGCTGATTCGAGGCTTAACGAGTTCTGTTGACTCGTCTCGTCCGCAGAACCACATCAATTCATCTCTACTTTGAAACAATTAAGGTCAGTAATGACTTTAAAAGTTTTCGACCTTTTGGAATTTGTTATTTTATCTCATTCTCGAAACAAAATTTCGGTCACCTGGCCCATGAATACCACACTTACTTTAGAATGGACTAACAAACGACAAACTCTTTGTATACATAGCCAGTAATGTTTATGAAGTTAAGATCAACGAGTAATTCAATCCCTGTCGTTTGCGTAGTTACAATAGTTGTAAGTAAATTCAAAAAATAAGTTAAAATATCAAGATACTTCCCCATCCATTTTATTCTTTTATTTTGATTTTGATTTCTGTATTTTGTTTAGCCCCATTAAATTGTTAAAAATGTAACCTAATTGTCCACGTTTATTCAGATAGAACTTTCCTCTCCTTGACACCGCATTCGTCAATGAACCTATCATAGATCTAACATCTGCAAACCATAGAGAAATAAGATTTTATTTCGCAGATTTCGCCCTCGCTAGTGATGGATTCCCTGGAAACAAGTAAATTGGTCACAGCATTTTTAGATTCATGGTTTATTCATGACACAAAATTTATCAGATTCTTTCAGAAACTATTGGGATGACCTATAACCGCTCTGCGAATTTGTAAGTCTTGCTGGCTTTCGACATCTTTCAACCCAAAAAATATGATTTGAAAGGGGCTTCCTACAAATGCTACAAATGTTTCCTCGACAGTAAATTGGTCGGCGAAAACAGTTGGTCGACAAAACAATTGATAGAAAAGAACAGCTGGTCAACACGGTAGCTGGTCGATAAAAGAGTGGGTCGAAAAACAGTTGCCCAACACGATAATTAGTCAAATGGACGGCTGCTAGACAAGAACAGTTTGTCGACACGACAAATGGTAGACAAATGAATTGAACGAAAAAACAGTTGATCGATAAAACAATTTGTGCCGAATAACTTTTCTTGAAAAGGAAAATTAATTGACACTAAGAGATGGAAGCAATTTTGAAACTCCTAACTTGCTGTTTATCTAATCTAAAACGATGCAATATAAGCCAATTCTAATGCAAACTTAGAGCGGAAGTGCGAGAAAATCGAACTTTAGTGAAAAATGTGAAAAACTTCAATACGTTTGACAGAATACTTCGCAACAACTGCTAAGATTGACGTTTTCCACGTTTCTGCATGATCTGTAATGTGTGTTGCCACTTTCGATCTTAGAAAATATTAAACTTTCTTCGTTCTTGCTGATATATTCGCTTAAAACTTAATTTCAGTTACTTTTCGTGGTTTAGTTTTGATCGGTTTGGTAAACCTACAGTAAGGTTTAAGTGAAAGGAGTGCATTTACTAATGAAATTCATTGAAAACATATTGAAATTGAAGTTTATTGAAAGTTATTGAAAACTTATTGAAATAAATTGCGTTTTGTTTAAGGAGTCAGCACTGATAAATCTCCGAAACTCCAGGAGGTACCCACCCTGTCCTGATGCTCCTATCCACCCAAACTAATACTGCTTCACTATTTATAAGAAAACATATTGGAAAACAGTTGATATTATGACTTACGAAACAGCGCCTAGTCCTTCCACAAATGGGAAAACTCCGGAACTACAATAGTTTCCCATCCTGGTTCTGGCGCTGCTCCCATCTCGAACAAAACAAATTTATAAACAATAATAACAGTCTGTTATTAAATATGTCATTAGATATACTGTAAGGATGTTTTGTTTTGTTCGTAATGACGTGAGAGTGCTTATGTTAGGATAAATCTTAGGTAGAATCCTTCAGACGTATAATTGATGTTATTGTGTTTATATAATAAGAGCATGAACACTGTTGGCTTTATCCGACCCATTTTATTATCAAAATTCCACTAAATACGTTACATACAAATACTTTATACAGTTAATAAAATAATGGCCCGGAACATGGGCTTGTAATAATTCATTGTGGATCACCTCTTTTGTGTAGCGACTTATACTGCTTAGGTCTTTAAGGAGTGAATAGAGTTGCAGTAAGGATTCTAACTCCAAACCAAATTAGAGCGGATATGTGTATCGACTCCAAACCAAGTCAGGGGTGAAGTTAGGACACTGACTCCAAACCAAGTCAGAGGGTAAGAGGTGACCACAAGTCGAAATGAGTTAGAGATACTCTAAAGGTATCAGATCGGCCTTTTATAGGCCCTTCTTGTAGGGGTGATTACCGCACTTCCAAGTCACCGCTTGGAGTCGGCGTCGTCTGCTTTACAAACTGATCTTGTTATACTTCCATACTAATCCAGCTCCTATTACAATACAGAAACAAGATTTTACACTAAAAATACACATGTTTATGACATGAGCCGTATAATGGATGCAATAGTTAAATACGGGCGGCACCTGTGGAGATTTAGGACGCAGATGGAATAAGATGCACGAAAAACACTACAACTGTGCTTTTATAGAATGAGTTGAATATCGACTGTTACATTTAACCAGATAAACAGGCATGACGGCTGTCAATGATTTAGCGAATAGCAAATTATCAATTGAACCAGTTTTTTCGTTTGTTATTCTCCTCATGTATTACTAATGGATACAAACAAGCACTGATGACAACATAGCTTAAAGGAAGACATTTTGAGCCGATAAATTAAAGATCAGTAAAATGAATAGTCAAAACAATTAGGAGAGTCACCACATTACCGAAATGGTTGTACACTTGGATTTACTCCATACTGGAGACAGTTGTTCATGGTAAATAAGGTATGCTGCTGACTGTGCAGGAATAACAGCAGTCAATGAAGCAATCTAGGAATGGATAGCGCTATAAAATAAATAAAAATATTATTTACGCAAACCTTTGTTTTTTGAGTTGTACAGACCTGCATGAACCAATTGCCTTTGCTTTGATTGTATTGGATACGTACACTACACAAATGAAATAAATCAGCACACTGTGATTGGCTAAAAATCCTATAACGGGGACCCATTCACACCTACTTCCATCTACCATAGCAGTTCGTGACTGTTGAATATAGAAGTGAGTGAGGATTGTATTTTAAACGTTATAAACCGTTGGACCCTGGCATTTGCTGTGGCATGCATAGAGTGCTTTTATGCCGATCCCATAGAAATAAAACTTTATTATTGTCCCAAACTTCCGATGGAAACTCTAAGAGACGACGTTTTGGAGACCGTACTTTACCCTGGAACATGTGCTAAACTATATTAAATATTTTTGTAATGCATACAGATAAAGACATTGCAGTAGGGAAATTTATGATTACATATTACGAGATACTAACAGTTGACAACTACATAGAAGCAATGTACGTTTCACTATGGTCAAAAGACTATGTACATGGTGCTTCACATTTGGTTTGGAACTGGAATAAAAATATAAAAGCAAAGATACTAATTAAGGAACTTTTTTTTCAATTGACGGATGTACTGGTTGCGTTTATTATTAAATGGTTCTGTATTGATTATTGTAAGCATTTACAGGGCAAGGTATAAACATGGCTATATTTCATAAAATAATGTAATTGCAAAGGAGATTGATAAACAGTTCACTGATACAAAATAATGTAGTTTAACTGCCAGGATATAAGGTTGTCGCTTCATAGAAATAAATTATTACAAAATAATGTAATAAAGCCACCAGTACAAAATTTGTGATGTTGTATATACAATACGTAGAACGAAATATCCAGCTTGATAAGATCGTAAGTTGCCTAACCTGCGGGTAACGATTTCTCTGGTCCATAAAGTTATAGTAACAAACAGAACTGAACAGATTTTACAGATGTAACATTAACTCAATTACGTAAATCGATTTTATCAAGAACAAGAACAGAGTTGTTCTAATGTTAGCGAATATATGTTAAAAGGCTATATACAGTAATATATACTACAAATCAGATATCATGTTTTCCATTTCCTTTGGTTTGCTTAACCACTACATGTACGAAAGCCATAAGGAACAGTCAAATATTGTACCGTATCAACAACATTTAAACTGCGTCGCTTGTGCTGTTGTACAACAGCATCCCTTTTGATTGTGCTTTACACACGACACGATGATCCGGTTTTCTAAGGATTTTTTCGAACGTTATTGCTTTTCCTGTTCGGTAATTCAAGGTAATATCTCTAATTTTTATCACTTGTTCAAGTTTACCTGTAGTTATTTATTTTAGCTAAAATATAATGTTTAGGATCAGCTCCAGGGACTATACGCATTTCCCAGAAGAATTTCATTTTTCTAATCTAGGATGTAATCGGCTAGAAGTAGCAAAGGTGGTTCGTCTCGAAGTGTAACATATATAAAACTATCAGTAACACAATACTGGACACGTGCTATACCA